>CAAKHC010017165.1:28277-62354 GCA_901007825.1 Macroramphosus scolopax | reverse complement strand
GGGGGGGTGGGGGGGGGGGTTGTGGGGGGGGGGGGGGGGGGGGGGGGGGGTCTACAGGGAGGAAGGACATTACTGTATATCCTTGAAGGAGCACATTGCTACAGTCTCCATCTGAGTTTATTTTTTCGTGCTGCAGGCGGAACATCTGAAAACAGCATTTTCTGAATTCCCCCCAACCTCCCACTCCCGAACTACCCCCCCTTCCCCCCCACCCCCACCCACCCTCTTGTACACTCCACATCAGACTTGAGCTCTCAGTCATCACCCACTCGTACCATCTCAACACTGTCAAGTGTCATGCTGCATCTTGGTAATAATTCCAAGAAGGGACTTTACACACGACCACGTGCTGGTGTTTCACTTCCAATAACTTCCCCCAAGACTTTCAGCATTACAAAGTGTTGAAGACGTTGCTGGATAAATAGAATAATTCATTTGTTTATATGCCTTCGGCTCGGCGCTCAGGGTGAGGAAACGGATTTGTGACCATAGAGCTTGAAGAATAATTGATTGACTGATTAGAAAAGTGATCATAGAATAATTCATTAGCCATTCCAGCTCCTCCAGTTTGAAGAATCGATTCTTTTCATGACTTTAAAGTAGAATGAATAGTTTAGAGTGTGGTCAAACACATGTTAGGGACATTTTTAAACTAATTTCAGTCCTTTTTTTTAGACTAAATGAGTAATTAACATGACAATGAAATATCAACATATTATTATTTAATATCATTACCGGTATAGAATAATAAGGATTCTGACAGTATGATCTACAATGAGTACTGTGATGATAATAAGATCAGAACAGATGACAGATGACAAAGCAGCCTGCTGACCCCCCCCCCCCCCCCCCCATAGGATTGAAGGACAAGATCTTTTGTAGAATTGCTCACAAACTTATAATCACTTTACGAGGTCACAAGCTGAAAGGTAGAGAGCAGATGAGTCATAGTTATGCAGTAATTACACATTTAAGATTATACTCAAATTATCAGAGAAAACTGGCAATCTCAAAAAAATATCGTTGCCTTTTGGGGAAGACAACTACAGAAGTGACGTCTTGTTTTTACCATTTAAACTGAGTGATAATTACACCAAAAGTTACAGGTAAGACTGACTCACACCCCTAAATCAGCTGCGTTGGCCCTCTCTCAGTGAAGTTACTACTTTTCAACATATTTATCTTGTAATAGTGTTACAGTGCGAGTAACCCAGTATCGTATAAACATAGACAACAGTCAAACAGAACATAGACTACCCATCTGTTGAGTGTCTGTTCAGCACTGTCATGAGGGTTTCTCCAAGGTGCTGATTTTGTGCTTCTCACTTCAACTTTCATTATAGCCACACCCAGCCCTGATTTTCTGCCGTCTAAGACTTTGATTACAGGATCAAGCAGGAACGAGCCGGGATCCTCACAGCCTTATTCAGATAGTCTCACTCCTGAACACATCGTGGACCCTCCGTGCATCAGGAATGAAGCCATTACTTGGAGCTCAGCAAGAAACCATTGAGGCTCCGCTCGTTCGCCCGCTGTGCAAACTCTCAGCCATTGTGACAATTACACACTGCGCTATACTGCAAGCTGTATTCTGACATCTCAAGTTGTGTGTTCTGTCACACGGGTGATTCACTGCTTGGGCGGTTACAGTACGACAGTTTAGATATATGTAAAGGTTTTCCATAAACCGCCTTTAAAAAGATTCATCGTCGTCTCATAATCGCTGCCTGGAAATCAGCGTACTGTATATCCTGCCTGGAGAAGGGAACAACGTGCAGTTGTTTGACTGCCATGCAACACAAAGTTGATCCCTGTTATTATGCTCAGCCGTGCAGAGGAGATGATTTCTATGCAAGAAGGCAGTAGACTCAACATTTCAGTTCTCTGACTGGGAAAGGTTTCTCAGGCGCTCTGACTCTGCTCCACCCTACCTCGCAGTAGCTACAGATTTCCTCTACTTTGTGGGAAAGAACAACAAGCGGGTATATTTTAGTCTTCTTATCAGACAATGGTCCTCTCTCTGCCCTGCTCTTCTCTTGTTCGACAGATAAAGGTAGAGGCTCTTTATGTGGTCGGAGCTCTTCAGGAAGGGAAGGTCATGGGGTTTTTCATCTGGCAATAACAACGTATCAGGGTGCTTTTTTTTCATGTGACAAAAATACTCTGACTCTTTAGACCTCTTGGGTATTTTTGAGTAGACATAACTGGCATCAATAAATTGACTTTCCATAAAAGGGTACATTGACAAAGGTTGCGTCCCCTCCTCTGTCTGGACCACTGTGTTTCCTACTGCATGATGGCATGCTGGTGTAAATGGTTGTGTCTGTATCTGCGTGCTGGGACTGCCCTTCCTCCCAGACTCAGCGCACAGACGTCCCAGCGGACTGACAGCAGCCCATAATGATGTCATGATGTGTGCAGCAGCCTTCGCCAGTGTAGTAATATCTCTGGGCTAATGACTCTAACAGGATCGCTCTACTGTAGACGGTGGCGGGCTGTGGAGGAGGGGCGAGACCTCTGTTAGCTTCTACTTCAGCAGTCTGTTAATAAAATGCGTCGGTCCGGTCTAACCAGCAGCGTGTTCTGAAGGCATCGTCTAACTCCCTCTCGTTTCTTTTGTCCTGCATCCTCAGAAACAGCCTCGTCTCCGTCTTCTGTGGCTGGAAACAGCTGCCTGGCATTTTCCGTTCATCGCTTTACAGGGGAAATTGCACTGCAGCCAACGGTTGCTGTGGTTGGTTTGCTTTACAGGAAGAACTGTGTTCCTGCAGGCTGCTGCTGATCCACAGCCTGCCATCAGTTCAGCTTGTGATGTAGATCTAAGTACACCTCTTGGTCATTAGCAGCATTCTCATAATAGTCTTAATTAGTGTTTGTAGTCCTTTGTAACATGTATTTATCCTTGGACCGTCTGGCCTTGTGTGATCCCACAATTGAAGTGGAATCTCTCTTCCACTCATCCAGTCAGTGTTTCCTTACTTCCCCTGAATTCACTCCGACTGTGGATTTGGCGTCTGAAACTACCTTCTCCATGTGCCTCTGATCTTAAAAAAAAAAAATGTGAGAGGAGTGGGTGGTGTATTCAAAGGTGCACGTCTGGCCTGGGATCTTCTTTCAAAGTGCCTGAGCACCAATCTACAGCTGGATTCCTGCGGTTTATCCCAGACCGAGGCCACAGGAGAACTCAGCGAGGGAAAAATTCCCTTTGAACTGGCGGTCTGCCACCGTTCCCGGTTATAATGACTTTACCAACATTTTTAAACAGCGCACACATATTTAAGAGCTTGTTGTGGCATTATTTTCACTTCTGAATTGCTTAGGAAGCCTTCAGCATTCATGTGTCTGACTGATCAACTCCCAACAGTTTTTACATGTTGACATCAAGTTGCATCATGCGATGATGTTACAGCTCCTCATTTGTGGTCCGACTGTTCGGCAAATGTTGGAGAAAATAAAGATGGAGGGATCAGTTATGCCGACAATGTGGCTCCAGCGCTCGCTTGACCTCACAGATTCTTGATTGCTGAGGGGAAGCTGCGGCGTCTGATGGATGCCACTCAAGTGGAAATAATGGAGCCAAGCTGCGCAATGTGTTTATTGGGCATAAAACCTAAGTCGGTTTTATTTGTTAGATGGCGGTCGCACGTGATTTATTCGCCTCTTTTATCACACACACATTGTGACCGATCCTCCTCTCTTAAAAAGGGAAAATGTGTTGGTTATGTCATAAGTTGGAAGAGTGAGACATCTGGCTCAGCCACCCACCAGCATCTCCCAGGAAGAGGGGGATCATGGGAGTTGAGAGCACATTTGGCCTTAAGAGCAGCCATGCATGCAGCACAAGGCCGTCCACCTGGCCCCCGCCGCCCTCAGGGTACAATTCCCCAAACTGGCTTTATGGGGCGTTTTAGTGCGTCTCCTCTCCTCTTTCCCTGCAGTTTTATAGAACAGCAAAGGTCAAGTTAAAGATCAGAACCTAGCAGATATAACATGTCGACATTCAAAACAGATTGTTTGTGAGCTCCACCTGAGCGATCGGTTGTGTGAAGCCAGAAATATAAAAAAAATCACTAGACTGAACGTTTTGCAGATGTTTGACTCTGCAGCCTCACACACACCTGATGTGGTTGAATACGTGTTGATTTGGGAACAAGTGTTTGTCATGTACACGCGTAATGTGTTTGAGTGGGGGGTTGTCAAGCTGGTCTAATGCAGCTGCACCAAGGCAGTAGGTTGGAGAAGTGGTTTCCTCCTCAATACAATGGGGACTCTGTCAGTCAGTGTTGTTTTAGAAAGGGGGCCTCATCCCCTGGTGCCTTTTGTGCCCCTACACTCTTTTTTTTTTCTTTTACGTGGACACTCAGCGGAGCTGTCATACGGCGGTTTAAAGAGCCGAACGGCTTTCTGTTTAAATGCCTCCACAAGTGATGTGTTTATTTATCTTCTAATGCTCTCACAACTTCTCCCTCTTCCTTCCTACCGTTTCACTTCAAGTGAAGTTATATCAAGAAACAAAGGGGGAACTTTTTAGGACGTATTTCTCATGAGCCCTTTCACCCACTTTTGGTTTTGGTTGTCTTTATTATTCATTCTCGGTTCCTCCTATCAACACTGGCCTCTATTATGCAGATAAATTCCTTAGAAATCTGATGTGATTTAAAGCTCTAACACAGCTCAGGCTCCGATTTTTGTTGCCCTTTCTCTTTGGCCGACCTTCATCTTTTTAACTGGGCAGTGTGTCAAACGGCTCTGCCGGCATGAGTTATTGAGGCATTCATGTACCTGCATTCCTGTCATTCCTTGTGTATACCGTCCCTCGGTAGGGGGGCTTCCCTCGGCCCTGCATGGACGCACTGCGGAGAACAAACAGGATATCCGCCATGCCGACAAGAATCAAAGGATACCTCTGATTCATGAGCAATTGTTGTTTTTGTTTAGAAGTTAGTCAGGACATCTATCCTATGTATGTTAGATACGTGCACTAAGTCATCTACACAATATGGTCGGTTGTCAACTGGGATATCGTCAGTTT
Organism: Macroramphosus scolopax; assembly: GCA_901007825.1. Lineage (NCBI taxonomy): Eukaryota > Metazoa > Chordata > Actinopteri > Syngnathiformes > Centriscidae > Macroramphosus > Macroramphosus scolopax. The sequence goes on along the minus strand of CAAKHC010017165.1, from coordinate 57,322 downwards.
CATCTCACTGTTGGATTGGACAAAACTGCCGGATTAAGCTTTTTTTGGCAAGAGTGCTTTTGAAGTTCCCCCTCGTTTAAACCCAGAGGAACATATGGCTCTAGAAGGACCTTGGGCTCAGGACATTTTCACCCTTATCTCGAGCTCTGGCCATTACTTGGGCTTCAAAGACCCCTGTGATCATAACGGTCTCGAGCCTGAACCCAGCTATCGCTCCTGTCGATCACTGCCGTGTCACGAGGTACATAAATGGATTAGCAAATGGGTTCTGGGAGGCTGATCTTGATTTATCAACCCAAATATGGCATTTCACCCACTTCCTGTTGCCTTGATTGGCTGCGGAATGCCCATGTTTCTGAGGGGAAGTTATTTCTCCCAACAGAGTGACTCACAGGTCACAAACTGGAAGAGATGAGTGGAGAAGAAAGGAAGCTGGTGACCTCACAGCCCGGCTCAACGTTATCTTTCACTCCTGCATCAATGGGGGATTCACACCTCATGATTAGAGCTGTAATGCTACTTAGGGAAAGTTTCAGCCATTGGAATGACTTTGAGTTTCAACTAATGGTCCGCTGTTGTTTGAAGTATTGGCGAAATGATTAGATCGATAAAGAGGTCAATCAACAGAAAGTAGATAGAAAACAGTTCTGATCAGCAGGGAAGAAACGATTAATGTAAAAGTTATAAACAGAATCGTTTATCAAGTACAAAGGACTCAATCAGATGTAATGTTTTAATGCAAATAGAGTCCATGTGGATCAATCACACTACTGGAGGACGGAGCTTTGGAATTGTGAATTAAATCCCTCATTATGTTCTAATATATCATCTAAACAATTAAGTGATTCATCTGGAAAACCCAGTTTCATTTGCAGCTGTGATCTAATCTCCATCCAGCTGTGAAACAACATCAACAGGGGGTTTAATTTGTGTGAAATACCTGGAATGACGTGACATGTTAATGATGTTTTCATCTGTGATGTTACATTGTTTTCACTTTGTGCTGCAGGTTTTCACATGTCAAGAATGTGGTTTGCAGGCCGACAGTATATTTGCATTTAAATAAGGTTCATTCCTTGAATTGTCATGTTAACGGCCGAATAAACAAACTCTTAACTGAGTGTGTGAATGTTTGGTTTGTAAACAAGCATCAGGAGGCGCATAGAAAACCTATTTCTGAGAATCCTCCTCTGCTTTCAGTCCCTCCCAGCTTCAATCTCTGCCTGGCAGCATCTTCTTTCTTCACAGTGTTCCAGCATCTTTGTGCAGGACTCATGCTTTGTTGTGATTGCCCGGTTCGGGTTACCTCGCGACAGAGCGATAGGCTGCTCAGGTGTCTGCTCAGAGAAAGGGGGGCAGTGTTTTCCCACAGTCCGCTCTGTCGCTTTCAGCTAACAGGAATTACCTGGGCACTGGAAAAACACCTACAGCTCCCTCACACATAAACACTGCAGCTTCAGAACAAACCTGACGTGACTGAAGGAAGTTTCTTGATATCCTGATGAGCTCAGGAAGTCCCAGCAGCCCTGTGACGACAACAGCTAGAGCGCTCATCCTGTCTCATTGTCTTTCGATGGCGAGGAACAGGAACAACAGCGAAGGCAGCGACATCCATTCACAACATCTAAGGATGTGGTAATGAAGTGATTCACGCTTGCTGATCATGATGTCATTCTAACAGGTCATCATGACAGAATGACATCATCGCCCACCTAATGCACTCACCACCTACATTTAGGGCCACATTCACATGGAACCAAAACATCCCAGGTCCCATATTTATCATGTTTTCATTGCCTCCTTGTTAGCTCCACTTCCTGACAGGGATCAGGGGCTCAGTGCTTCCACAGCACCCTTCATTTAAGAGCTACAGGTCTCCTCCTCATCCTCATTCCACCATATTCCTTTGTTATCGGATCAGTGTGCTGCATCGTCGTAGAAAGACAAGCTGCTTTGAAACATGAATTCGCTGGCGGATCTGCTGTACATGTGGGAAAGCAAAGAGCCGGCCAATAACTCTTCTCTGAGATTATCCACAACGCAAACACTGTTTGTTGTTACTCAAAACAAGACTCAGGCCAGATGAGAGATCTAATTTAGATCTGGGTCTTAGATCTCAAATTTAGCAGCCATGTCAGAACAGAATGAACTTTTTTTGAAAAGTATATCGAGTGTCTTAATGTCCAGAAAAGTAATGAACCTGTTTCTTTTCGGGCTGTTGAGTCTCAACAAAACAAAAGATGCCTTCAATTTAAAAAAGTCTTTATCTTTATATGTTGTTTTGACACAAATAAATAACCTCGCATTCGTATTGAAGGTGGGCACTGAGCTCAGTGCATTGTTGCCTTGATCCTTGATGATGCTGCAGGTATGTGGTGAGTCCTTTTCCCTGGACCGCACCCGGATGAGCAGACACTCAGACTTTTCTTAAGGGGTAAAGCCGTCTGTCTGGGCCTCCGTCTGAACTGCCACAGGCTCTGTCCAGCATAGCGAGCGTTTCACCCACCCACTCCTTTCCCTCCGAGCTGATGACAACTAAGTCTGGCCTGTGTAAACACATCACATTATTTAATCTCAGTGATAAAGCACCAAAGAGAGAACGTATGTTCTTCCTCGGCCATGTGCAGGGTAATCCAAATGGGATGAGGCAGAGAATTGTAACTATTTCTAAATGAATAGTGTTTATATTGTGTCATGCATGCACCTTTGCCTTACTTGCATGTGTTTACAAGTTTTCCACATGAGATCCAGAATACTAAACATACAATTTCTAATATACTTCCAGTAAGAAAAATATATATTGAGTCTAAATATTTTTCCTTTTGAATTTTCGCTGGTGACGATGGTAGTAGAATAAATGTATTACGTAACATTAGATCTTATCCTGACACAAAGTGTGAAGCTGTGAGAAAGATCAGATTGGAAAAGTCTTGGCACAGTTTCCAGTTGAATCTCTGAGAGCCTCCAGCGGGAGTTGAAGGTCATAAACTCAACTGAGGGATAATTCTAAATCTGCTTGGATTAGGATGCTGTCTGGTTAAGTGCAACTCAAATTTGCCCTGTTGATTCTGTTGGAGAAGACGGTGGGCTCTCCAGCCCCCGCCGCCCTGGTTGAGGGGGGGTGAACGTGACTTGAGCACTCGGCCGAGGCCCTGATGGCTCCCCTGGACTCTCCATGCCCCCTTTAACTGGCCACCTTGACCCCTTCAACTATGTGAACTGTCGATTATTTGAAACCTCTGTCGTCCTTTGTGCGGGTCTCAAATATCTGCCTGTTTTTAAGTTCATGCTCACTGTTTGCTGTTTTACTCTTGGCCTCTTTCTTCGATAGCAATACGCTTTCATTGCTCTACCAGATGATCAAAAGGCTGCAAACAGAGACTATTTACAGTCAATAACTCTTTAAAACATAGTCCAATGTCACATCTTCAAACTGCTTTATTTGTGTGACCAACGCTACAAAGCCGAGATATATTCAATTGATATAAAACAGACCAAAGGAAAAGAAAAATGTCGAATCCAAGAAGCTGAAACTATCAAATATGTGATCTTTTTTCCAGATGGCTCATTTCACAAATTGAACTGTGGGACAAAAGATGTCTCCTGCTCCACTATAAGTATAATATAATCCATTCTCAGTCGGCGCTGGAGGCTTCAAGTTTCCACTTCATGTTGAATATTGGACCCTGATTGGCTTCCAAGCTGTTTGTGATGTCACAAATCCTGCTTGTAGCCCCGCCTCTTAAAACAAGATTTTCAAGGAGCACAGAGAAAATACACTTTGATTAATGAACGTGAAAACAGCCTTCTGATGTCAAACTCTGCACATCCATGGCAAGCTGGAATGTCCAACTTAAAGAACAGGAAGAAAAACACATTCTGGACTTCAGGGGGACTTTAAAGTGAAATCATTTGTTCATTTTCTGTCAAATCGTTTAAACATTTATCCCATTAAACTGATGATTTACATATTTTGGTCTGCTGACAAGTACAAAAACAAGATCAGAGTTTAAAACGCTGGAGTTTATTATTCTTTCTCCTCTGTAGATCTGTTTGGAATCTCCCTCTCTTGTTCTGGCTCACAATCAGCAGCCCTAATGATTATTAGAGATAAAAGAACCAGTTCATCTGGTTGGGCAGTGGACTGGTATTGTTGCTTGAGCCCGATGTTGCTCTCCGCAGCACCAGGGGGCGTACACTAACCCTGCCCACCCGCCATTGTTAGCGATGTTCTGTAAGGAAAAAAAAAATAGCTCAAATGTCAAAGGATGGGAATGGCACAGCCCCGAATCAAAACAAAGCTGTGCATTGAATCCTTTGTCGAGTCAGTCTCAGGTCAAACAAGCAGCCTTGCTGGAGGAGCCAGTATGTGGGAAGTATGGAGACATAACAACAAACATGTTTGGCATTTCTGTAGTATTTCACCCCTAAAACGAACAAGGCAGTAAATAAAGCACGTCTGCTGCCTCTCTACCATGAAACATCTTCGTCTTCCTCCAAACACAGGAAGTGCACGATTATATCACTGTGGGAGAAAGTGAAATTAAATTAGCTAAATTCAGTTACTTGGCTGAAATTACCCAAAATGTAGTCAGAAAGGGAAACATCCCCTCTGCCTTCTTGCCTGGATGCAGAGGAAACCTCCTTTCTATACCTTCTGCCATTCAAGTAAGAGTTTTTACACCCTTTTTAAGGAGCGCACACATCTGTACCATCTGTATTTGCTTACAGTACCCGAGGCTCCAACTGACAAAGAGCCGGATGAAAAAACATCTTCAGCATGTTTTCATTACTTATGATGACGATCCAATAAGGCGGTAGCACAATTCCACGTGCAAATCGCTAATCATCTGTAAAACTTCTTTCACCTCAGATGTATATTTACATCAGTTTCAGCCCACTAACAGCAGGCAGGGCTCTGCACCAAAAGGAGGTGCGTCTGCCTTCATGGCCGGTCGGCATGTTTTTCCAGTAATTCAGAATGAAATAAGTACAAAAGGGGATCTTGCTCTTTGTCTGTTTGTCTGTACTTATGCATGACTGACTAAGAAAACAAAGAGGACCAGGCTTTGGGCCTGACCAGATGCTGCAGATATCTGGGCTTGTTATTTCATTTACCGTTCGGGGGTTGTTTACATCATCGAATCAAGCCTGTGTTACCTTATCTGGAGGGTATTAAAGAGATCTACTCACTGCAGTTGCTACTTCATTACTCCATTATGAATATCTGATAGATAAGGATGAATCCACCTAATCATAAATCATATAAAACTACTAATATACAATAATACAAAGTGGATCAGCCAACTGTTGATTGAAGCAGCAAATATAAAGCTGTTGCAGTATCCATCCTTTCTTTAAGAATAAGACTTGGTAATTGATTAGAGGCTGATACAGATGGAAGACGGTACTATTCACTCCTCAGTTTGACCTTCCTGAGGACTGTTGTGGGTAAGATCTTTCCCAGAAGAGACAAAGGAGGAGAGTGAAGCTGGGGGGTCAGACTGGAGAAAATGTAGTACTATAAACAGCGCACATTCCTCCTGTAATTCTGGACATCTGGTATGCATGTTGCTTCTCTTTTCTCGACGGTGTGGCTTTTTGTAAAGCACATTATATCAACATGTAACATCTGGGCATTACTTTCCACTGCAGTTACCGCCTGTAATAGCATCGACAGGCATCTACGGGCCATTAAAAGGTAGCTGGATGGGATTTTTGAATGTGCGTCGGAATGCGTTTTTTTTTCTAAAACTGAGATTTACTGTTAAATGATTAGTGGGCCCTTTAAAATACATGTTTAGAAGAGAGGGTTTTTTCTTCCCCTCTGTCCTCAGTTCTCTTTAGGCAGCATGATTCATGACGTGCTGACGGAGTGAGCAATGTGGCCCCAATGTGGAAAACTAATTCTAGAATGCTCACATGTGATATTCCATCGCTACCAGTGACTGAGTGGTTGTCATGGGAACGAAAGTATGTGTTTTCCTTATATGAACCCCATATGGACCCCGCCAATGGCAAGAGGCCAGCGTGAACATCACGTCTGGCCTTGGATGGGTTAACAGAGCCGGGTGAGTTATAACTACGGGTTAAGAAGTCACGCCGACAGCCTGTAATGGCCAGGCCGACGGGGTACCGCTGATACGGGTGCAAATGAAGGTTCCTAGTGAAAACAATCCCTCATGTATCTTCAAAGGGAAACGCTGAGGCGATTAGTTTCAGGGGCTGGCGAGCTCCCTCATATTGTTGCGCTTCCTCATTTTTAAGATTTCCACGTCAACCCCTGTTTACAGGCCTTGGCTCACTGAAGGAAGTAATTAGTCAAAGCTTGTGTCATGTAGTTTGTGCTATTTGTTTTCACAGTCGTCACAGGGACGTAAAACGGTTATTGGTCTCCAAACACAAATTAGGGTATTTAGGGTTTAATTTGAGCCCCAGTAAACTGGCTGCCTCGAGACGTCTCATGTGGCGTTCGAGTGTTTTTAAGGCTGGATGAGATGACCGGTCTCGTAATAGGTATGTAGTCTGGTGGTGGTCGTTGCAGTTTAAAGGCGAGCTTTCCCTGAACAATACCGAGACTCGAAAGTACAGAGGGATGAAGATCATGTCCTGTGGCAGGATGCTGAATGTCAACACAGGAAGTGAGGTCATTATGAAAGTCCCAAAAATATAGACATGTACTGACGCCTGCTCAGTGGCTGCTAGTATAAATGACTAAATAAACCAACAAGGATTTATACCTCAGGTTACTGAGAATACGATGATACATATATCTCAGAATGATTCTGAGAAGCTGCAGTTTCATTTTCGAGCCGCCCTCAGGCAAAACGTTTGACGATAAGAAAATAAAAAATGCTTTCAAATTCCTACACCAGCCAACACTTGGCTGGTGTCGAACCATGAACTGCTTCTGTCAGGATGCACTGGACTGCTCTTGTATTGAGATGTTCTATACTGTAGTTGTAGCTGCTCTGCTTCGCCATAAACTACCCTAATTCTTACATTTTGTTTCTTCCAGAGTTCTATGAACCTGCCTCCAGACAAAGCCCGGCTCCTGAGACAATACGACAATGAGAAGAAATGGGACCTGATCTGTGACCAGGTGCAGTCAGGAATTCATAAATCAACCAAACCCAAACAAATCAATACCCCTTCATTTATTCTGGAAACACTAACAGATCATTGCCTGAAGTAATCCATCTCATCTGACCCACAGGAGAGGTTTCAAGTGAAGAACCCACCTCACACCTACATCCAGAAAATACGAGGCTACTTAGACCCTGGCGTCACGAGAAAGGTAGGAATGTACAAATATCTCTTTCAGACTTTGCTTCTAGTCACGACTCACACAATCCGACCATCCAGATAGTAAACCCGGGACAATGTGCAGTAACACTGTTTACATTTTGTGCCCAGAAGTTCCGCAGACGGGTTCAGGAATCGACCAAAGTCCTGAGGGAGCTGGAGATATCTCTGAGGACAAACCACATTGGGTAAGCAATCTTTATCTCATACACAGTTTTCTGGTGAATTACACAGATTGATTTGTTGGCTGCACGAAGCTCAAGGAAACCGTGTTATTGTTTCGTAAAGAATAGCCCTTTCTTGGCTCTTGCTGCTGCTGCAGGGACCAGGAGCTCTCTGTGGTGCCCACATCTCCACCCATTGTTCAAAGCTGCCAAGCTCTGCAGCTCCACTTCATAGAGCTGGTCCTCATAATGCCCAGATGGTAGCCATTGTTCTGCCTCGTCCACTCCCCCGTAGTGTTGAGCAGGAAGCTTTGTTGTGTATGCCAGAAGGCCAGGAAGACCGGCTGACCACTACACAAAACACACACAAGGATAGGCCTTCCCATTTCTCACAAACTAAAGTAAACAAACTCTTTGGGATGTTTTTGTCACATAATTCCACAATGCAGAGTTTAATCTACATCCACCATGTAGTTGTTGCGACCTTCAGTCGATGAAACGTCACATAGACACTTCCTCCCCAAAAAAAAATGTGCTGAATTGACTCCCAAACTGAGATCGCTGGCCAAAAGAATCCCATAAAGACTTTGATTTTCCGTAGCATTCTTCGAGCGCCAAGAAAAAAGGTTTCAATGCATTTCCCAGAAATACCCAGAAGTAAAAGCGGGGCTATTTTCAGAAGAGTTGTGGTTGGGATCATGTGTAACAGATGCAGGTTTATTGTGTGTGTGTGTGTGTGACTGAATCCTGGGCTGTTTCAGATGTGTTATTCCCCTGATTGCCAAGAAAATCTGAGATAGCAACTCAGAAAAGTAGAGGAGAGGAAGGAGTGAGGGGTCAGAGGCAAGGAGGGAGAGAGGGGAGGGAGGGGTGGTAGACAGGAAACTGATGATCACGCCCGCCTCCTCGTCCACCCCCTCCTCCTTTTCCCTCCTTCACCTACATATACTTCTTTGTTCACTTTTTCTCTGTTTCCTCTCCTCACCTCTCTTCCTTCCTCTCCTCCCTCCTTCCCTCCATTACTTTGAGGCTCTTGATTGCCTTCCTGCCCGACTCACTATTGGCTGACTAGCCGTATGTCATAGTAAGCAACACTTCAAGACTATTTTAAGAACCTTTTACCCCAATTCTGTCCCTGCCAGGGGTTCCATGAAGCTGTGGGGGGGAGGTGATGGGGGGGGTCTGTGAGGGAAAGCAGATTAAGTACTGTCAGGGGTTCAACCTGAGCCCGGCTCTCCGAGCCATCTACCCTCCACATTCTTTCTCTCATTGCAATGGGAATTCCTTTGTGTGGAGTTGTTGCTCTTTCCAGAAAACTGGAGTTAAATTGGGAGGAAATCTGAGGCCTTTGCTTTAGTTTTTTGCTTTCCGTTGCATTCTTGCCAAGATCCTCTTCTCAGGGAAGGGGAGACCCCCCTCCCTCAGGCTGCCTCATAGGATAATACAGTTTATACAACTTAGGATTTATTTTGATAGTTGGTGCCATCACTGCTATCGTTTCTATCTGCATGGGAACACAATGACAGAGCTGCAACTGTAAGTCAAAAAGTGCAAGAAACAAACACACAGAAGTATGAAATGCAAGTTCAGCTCGTCACATCTGAACCAGGGTTTGTTTAAAACCGATATGATTGTCTTTTTTTATTAATGTTTACATTCATATTTTCTCTCTGCCTGTTTTCACTGCTCCTCTCTTGTCCATTTACGGGTAAAAATCCAAGCCATTAGGAAAAGGGTGTGCTCTTGATTCTGGTGCTCTGCTAACCCCTCTGTGTTCCCGCTGCGTCACAGGTGGGTCAGGGAGTTCCTCAATGATGAGAACAGAGGCCTTGACATCCTGGTGGAGTACCTCTCCTTCGCCCAGTGTGCTGTTATGTGAGTACTTTTCACACCCACCTGTGCCCAGAATCCTCTGCTGAGGAACTGGGTTGGGCAGTAGATCCAGCTGCTGAGTTATCACACTGTGAGCTGAAGGGCCCGATGAACCGCTTGCGCATCAACAATATTGCACTTGGCAAGTTGCATTATTCGTACGTGTCCGTGTGCCTTGTTGCAAACTTGGCAATCTGAATGTGTTGCTGGAGAGATTCCATGTTATGTTATGTGGTGCTTTGCCTTGATGGGACAGAATCTCTGCTCCGAGCTTTATCGTACAGCTTGACGACAGTTCTTGTGATAACCCCTGGCTCTCTACCAAGCTGCCCTGCCGGTCTAACTTCCCCCTCTCTTGCGTCTAATCTACACCCCTGTGCCTCTGTGTTGGCTCGTCTGTCTGTATGTGGCCCAGGTTGGATTTTGAGGGGCAGGAGAATGGGGAGGATGGCTTCTTGGAAAAGGCTAAATCTTGGAGCAGGTCCATAGAGGATCTGCATCATATGGGCACCCAACCCTTCTGCAACACACTGGTGCGCTCTGCCCGCCAGTCTGTCTTCCGGTATGTATTGCTAAGCTCGCCTCTGTCCGCTGTTACCTGTCCCTGTTATTGACTTGCTCTGCTAACCTAGAATGCTACATGTTGTGTCGCTGCTGTCTGGTGGTTGATACGTTACGGGTTTGTGACCTCTCTCTCTCTCTCTTGAACTCAATGCTCTTCACAAACTCAGATAATGAGCTCTGGCTTTGGATAAAAAGGTCTTCAACCTCTTGCTCTCTTTGGTAAATGGTCCTCCCTCATCTATCCAGATGTGCATCTGAACGTACATGTTGGGATTCTCCTCTTCATCACTGAGCCACACACAAACCAGAGACAGCGTCAAGACCAACAGGAAGGAATTAACTTAGTTAACAGGAAAATAAAAAATTGACATCAGGGATAGTATAAAGTCAGACTATAGTACATTGCATAGAATCTGTAACAGTATTACATTGAATATTCCAAGATGTATTATGCAACACAGTATAGATAATATTACCTCCACATGTGTGTATGAATCAGTCATGTTGGATCATGAAACATGGCCCAAGCTATTTTATAACGGCACCAGAAAAGCAATGATATGATGACTGTGTAATACAGTTACATAATAATAGTCTGTGTGCATCAACCGTTGACGCTGCAAGGAAACAAGGCATCTCCCATCATGCATTTGTAACCTCAAAAGCCATTTTAGTTTTCGCTGTCCGACCTCATCCTCTATAATTTCCTCTCTCTCCGCCGCTCTCCACGTCACATACTTAAAACAGGAGTCATGTGAATATCAAGTGAGGAATAAACGAAACAAGCTGCGATTAAATAAGACATGTAGACTAGAATGCAGAGTTGTGTGTTATTGAATCCAAACGATAACTTTGGCCATCTGTTGCAGCTATGGCTCGGTTTCGAACAGCAAAGCCATCAAGAACTCCCGCCTGGTGAGCCAAAAGGACGACGTGCACGTGTGCATCATGTGCCTGAGAGCGATCATGAACTACCAGGTACTGCTGCTCACCCTCCACGTACAGGAGACAGAAAGCAGACGATACAGTGATATCTTTCATGTGTGAAGAGAGTGTGTTTCCTGCACTGCAGATTTTTTTTCTAACCACATCCTCTTGTCTCATCTTCATGCAGTACGGCTTCAATATGGTCATGTCTCACGCACATGCAGTCAATGAAATTGCTCTCAGCTTGAACAATAAGAACTCACGGTAAGAACCGAGGGCCCCCCATCTCCATGGACGCAGGGCCGGCTCTAACAATAGGGGACACCCTGCAGCCAGTTCATATGATATGCCTCCCTTTCTCCGCGGGGCTCAGATTCTCTCTGAAGTTGGGGATCACAGACGTATATACATACTGTTAGAGGAATGTTTACTAAAAGGAGATTAGCGGTGAAACCGCCGTGGATGATCACTTCATAAGGGTAAACACTTAAAAAGCTGGAAAGACGAGCCCTTGTTTCAGACTTGAATTATCGATTACCTGTTGAGTCGATGTGTGTGCTAGTTTTCAGGTGTTTATCCAACATTATCCAGGTGTGGTGTCCTAATGAGTGTCTCCTATACTTCCAGGACAAAAGCCTTGGTTCTTGAGCTGCTGGCTGCCGTCTGTCTCGTACGAGGAGGTCACGAGATCATCCTGTCAGCCTTTGACAACTTCAAAGAGGTGCCCAAAGCGACTTTTTTTTTAATGAAATTCGAACCGCCGTCCCGTAAAGTTGTTCTCTTTATTATTCTGTGGTAAGACATTGCTAAAAAAAAAAATCTGACAGCCATTAATTAAATTGCCATCATTCCCCACATCGCTGGTGTGCATGGAGGCCTAACATGCCAGTGTGGTGGGATGAAAGTTGAGGAGCTCTGGGAGTTTTCACGTCCACTGAGGGTGAAAGCAAAGCTCTGCGGTGGTCTGTCAGAGGTTATTAATCTCATTAAGACACCAGATGTGAGCTAACCTTGAACAATGATAAGAATCAGCTCCCCGATGGGAGCTGCCGGACTGCAACAGTTTGCAGAGCCTCTCAGTTTCTGCCTACACAGTCATCTAAAGACCGGAAGAGGGAAATTACCCCACAGTCCAAAGCCCCTAGAGAGAGACGCAGGAGCAAATCAACCGACTAGTCCAAACAAGATGGAGTTGTCGTAGTGGTAGTGTAAAAATATTCTCTGTTAATGCACCGTGACAGGTTTGAGAAGGTTTACAAGCAGGCTGCCTTTAGCAGTGAGTCACAGCTGTACAGTGTGGAGGGAAATGTGTTTGCTTTTTCACATTGCTGGCTTCCCTTCCCACGATCGATAATAACAAACTGTGTTCATACAGCTCAACTCTGATGATATTGGATCATTGACCCTGTCAAGAAAGAAAAGAAAATCCTCTTTTAGTTTATGATTCAAATTTTTGCTTTTATTTTATTTTCGCTTGTGATTTAGGTCTGTAAGGAGAAGCATCGCTTCGAGCGACTGATGGATCACTTCCGCAGTGAGGAGGGAAACATCGACTTCATGGTGAGATAAGCTTTGTATTGTGCATCTTAATGTTGGTGTGAATGTATGTGAATCAATGTTTAAACCTTAAATCTGTGTGTCTGCGGTGCAGGTTGCTTGCATGCAGTTCGTCAACATCGTGGTCCACTCGGTGGAGGACATGAACTTCAGAGTCCATCTGCAGTATGAATTCACCAAGCTGGGACTGGATGACTACCTAGAGGTAAGGTGACAATACCAGGCTTAGAACAGGCAGGTACCAGCTAGGAAACACAACTTGTATCTGTTCGGTGTCACTAATCCTGGTTCATTCCCCCTCATGTCAGAAATGTAAACACACAGAAAGTGACAAGCTGTCGGTGCAGATCCAGGCCTACCTGGACAACGTGTTTGACGTGGGAGGTCTGCTAGAAGATGCTGAAACCAAAAACGCAGCACTGGAGAAGGTGGACGAACTGGAGGAGCACCTGTCGCATGTAAGTGCACCACCCAGTCTGGACCACCAACACTGCTCACCATTTATGAGATTGCCGTGGTTCACCAGCTATGTACTTAACTCGGCTGTTTCTACATGGTAATTAGCAGCGTACAGTGTTTGCATTTCACAAGTGGTTTAGGATAATGACCGGGTGGAGAATGCTAGAAAATATTGTCCATGTAACAATCTTAATATTGTTCTCATGTTGACTCATTCCTCCTTTCATACCCCACGCTGCTCTGCAAAGACTTTCTTCACATGGAAAGGTCGTAGGCAGCCCTGACATCATTCCTCGAGTTTCATAACAAACTCAGCTCTCAGGGTTCAGGAATGACGAGGGAGGACGAGGGAGAAAATACGCTGAATTCCAATGTGCATTTGTTTCCAACTCTAAAGTAAATGCTGTGTCATGCACTTGCTGCATCACCCTGCTGGGTATATCATATATCTCATCGATGATGCACGGTGTTTAGGCGAGAGAGGGAGGGAGGGGAACTGGGAACGATGCTGTGGATCAAAGCTTTGATTCATCTCCTCTCCGTCTCTCTGTTTGTCTCGACATCTTCTTCCCCAGGTGACGGAGAGGCTTCTGGAGGTGGAGAATGACACGATGATGAAAGTAGCTGATTTGGAGAAGGTGGTCATTCAGAAAGATAAGGATCTGCACGCAATACGGGTAAGCTGGCAGTAGTCATGATGCAATATTGCTTGTGGGCCGCACCTCCCCAGAGAAGATTCACTGGTGGCAAACATGAGTTTCAGATGCTTGTAGCGAAATCAAATAGCAAATTAGGTCAGCAGGAAACAGGATGTTTGGTTCAAAAAGTCATCGTGTTGCGCTCTGTATTGCCCTCTGGTGACTGTTCAGGAGACGTACGAATCGACCAACACCCAAGTCAACACCCTGAGGAGGGTGATCAAGGAGAAGGATGCCGCCTTCCAGAAGCACTTCAACATCGAGAGGCGGCTGCTGGAGATGGAGCAGCAAGGCACCATCCGTCTGCACAAGAAGCCTGATGGAAACATAGCCATCGAGCCGTTGGGTGTCGGGGGTGTGGCCGGTGTCGCGGGTAGTGGCCCCGGGATCCCTCTGGGTGACATTGGGCAGGTATCTTTAGGTTCAACAGTCGGGTTAACAGAACCTTTAGGACCAGACAACAGTTTGCCCCCGGCCAGTGAAGCTCCACCCCCACCACCCCCACCACCTCCACCTCCTCCTCCTCTTCCCTCCGCCACAGGTGATGCACAATGACTCACGGTACCAGTGCTTGCGACACATATATGTGAAAGTTGACTGTTCAACAAAAAACCTCATGAGGGATCTATTTTCAGTTCCCCTTCCTTGTTGATTCGTGCCAGGCCAGGTGACGGGTCACAGCAGTTTTCTTCTTCTCCAGACAGGAAAGGGAAACACAAAGCTAATTTCCTTTGTGTGCTTGTGTGCAGGCAGACAAAAACCGCAGCACTGGAGAAATGGCACGGACGGGCTTTAACAATTGTATTGTTTTAATATTGTCTTTGACATTAATTACAGGCCCAAGTGCACCAGTTCCACCACCGCCTCCACCTCCTCCCCCCGCCCCTCCCCTGCCAGACGCTTGTCCGTCGGTTATCCTGAGCCTGGGACTGTCGGGTAAGAGGACTTCCATGAATCTATGCAGTCTATTCAACTACAGGCAGCAGAGCAACACTCAACAGATTTTTTGATATTTAACAGCTATCAGAATCAAGAAGCCCATCAAGACTAAGTTCCGCCTTCCCGTGTTTAACTGGACGGCCTTGAAGCCCAATCAGATCAATGGCACCGTCTTCAATGAGATTGATGACGAACGTGTGCTCGAGGTAAATCAAGCAGATAAGCTCCCCTCACAGTCAGAGCTGATGTCTTCACTCTACAACTCATGAACTGTCTCTTATTCTGCAGGAACTGGATCTGGAGAGGTTTGAGGAGCTGTTTAAAACAAGAGCCCAGGGTCCAGTTGTGGATGTTTCCTGCACAAAGAGCAAAGTAGCTCAGAAGGCAGTAAACAAAGTCAGTCTGCTGGACGCGAACCGCTCCAAGAACTTAGCCATCACACTACGAAAGGCTAACAAGACCACAGAGGAGATTTGCAAATCAATAGAGAAGTACGCAAGTTTCCTGGACTTGAGATACGTTCTTTAAACCAAGTGGTCGTAAACACTTTTCTAACGTCTGTTATGTCTGCACAGGTTTGACCTGAAGGCGTTACCCGTCGACTTTGTGGAGTGTCTGATGCGTTTTCTGCCCACGGAGGCAGAGGTCAAGTTGATGCGTCAGTACGAGCGAGAGCGGCGTCCACTGGACCAGCTGACGGAGGAGGATCGCTTCATGCTATTTTTCAGCAAGATCGAGAGACTCACACAGAGAATGAACATCATCACCTTTGTCGGGAACTTTGCCGACAACGTCAACATGCTCACACCGCAGCTTAACGCAATAATCGCTGCTTCTGGCTCTGTGAAATCCTCGCCGAAGTTGAAAAGAGTGCTCGAGGTGCTGATTGTTTGTATGACTTAGGTTTTTATATCAGCAGTATTTGTATTATCTGTGCATATTCATTCATTCTTCTGCTTGTAGATAATCTTAGCCTTGGGAAACTACATGAACAGCAGCAAGCGAGGCTGTGTTTACGGCTTCAAATTACAAAGTCTGGATCTGGTGAGTGATTCACAGCAGCACCTCGCCACGCAGCTTCTTGCATAGTTCACTGCTGCGATGTTTTATCTGATATTCCTATTTATTTCTCTTGTTACACAGCTGCTGGACACGAAGTCTACAGACAGGAAAATGACCTTGCTCCACTACATAGCTCTCATTGTGAAGGAGAAGTATCCTGACCTGGCCAACTTTCACAATGAGCTGCACTTTGTGGATAAAGCTGCAGCAGGTGAATGCACCAATATTTCGTTTGTCGTCTCTCAGTCACAATTTCATGATAAAGCATGTTCATAGAAATGTCATGCATGATAATCTACAAAGATATGCTTTGAAAAGTTTGAAAATAACACACATTCTCTCTTGACTGTGTGCAAAGTTTCACTGGAGAACGTGCTGCTGGATGTTCGAGAGCTGGGTAAAGGCATGGACCTGATCCGGAGAGAGTGCAGCCTGCATGACCACTCGGTCCTCAAGGGCTTCGTCCAAGCCAGTGACACACAGCTGGACAAGCTGCAGAAGGACGCCAAGACAGCAGAGGTAGTCAACACTGTCCTCACCTCCTAACCTCTATGTATCCACTGGAAGAACGACAAAAATAGATATAAAACCAACCTCTGTCCTAGATGCAGACTCTGACGTCTCATACACGACCAATCATGGCTTCTGACAAGGCAGCTTATACAAACACTGCTTTCACTCTGGCACTGTCATCCTTCCCAATTCTAGGAAGCCTTCAACAATGTGGTGAACTTCTTCGGCGAGAGTGCCAAGACGACTCCACCCTCCGTGTTCTTCCCTGTGTTTGTGCGCTTTATCAAGGCCTACAAGGTGAGGACGACGAGCAGAAGTAGCATTTTTGTGTCTTTCCTGTGCTGACAGGGTGCAGCTTTCTCTCAGGTCAGATGGGAACTTCCGTGGTTTGAGACTTTGGATGTTGTCAGTCTCACCCAGAGCAGAGTTTTGGCTGCCTCGGTGCCACAGGACGTGGCGTATAGTCTGAGGCCAAATAACAGGAAAGGCCAGCTGGGTCTGACTCTAGAGCTGCAGCTGCGATGTTTAGACTGGTTCTTCCCCTTCGTCCCCTCCTTCCCTCCTCTCCTTTACCCCTGGACAGCCTCGCCCTGCCCCACCACACAGCACACTTCCTGGGATTGTTCTCCGTCTAGATTTATGGGATCTGCTTGAGGAAATGTGCAGCACAAGGATATCTGTGTGTTTGTGTGTTTGTCCCAAGTGTGTGTATGTTACTACAGGAATAGTTTGTGATTTACATACTTGCAATTGAGATTTCTTGGCTTTCTTAGATGATCTTGTGTGTAAGCTTAATGTTAAGCAGCTGATTAGCTTAGCTTAGATTAAAAATAGGAAACAGGGGAAAATAACTAGCCTCTCATAAATGGAGATGGGCAGATTCTGCTAACGTTGGATAGAGCCAAGAAAGTACCAAGGACAAGTAGTGTATCTAAAAGTAGTAGTTGTGTTTTCATGAGTGTACAATCGCCTGAAACTGATAATCCTTTTGTTTTCTTTAGCTTAGTGTGAGTTCTTTACATCTACATAGGTAGTTTCACATGTTTGTGTTGTGAGATCTCAAACATGATAAAACAAGGAAACCAGAAAAGGTTTGGGAGACTTGTCAAAAAAAAGTTAAAACATGAAGAAGTAAAGTTAATTCAGAACAAACGACGGTAGAAAACATGGATGCATATTAGTGTGGCCTCTCCCAAACTGAAATCGTTGATTCACGATGATACAGACGTGGTAGGTGGAATGGGAGGGGTGAGTCTGGGGTATTCAGTCAGCTGCAGTCTGCAACTGCACCACTAGATGTCACTAAATCACTGGTCCGGTGCATTTAAAATGATTGTTTATGTCTGTATGTGTGTGTTCCCTGTTTATGTCCAACTATTTACCTGTTCTATTTGTCCTCAAACACCCACACAGGTGATCTGAATTTTATTTCTGCTTAACTATCTTATCTGACTGCTCAAACTTTTCCACATCTCATCAGGATGCAGTGGAAAACAACGAACAAAGGAAAAAGCAGGAGCAAGCAATGAGAGAAAAGTTACTGGCTCAAGAGGCTAAACAGCAAGATCCCAAGGTAGAGTTCCATGTGCATGCAAATGAGCTGATCAGATCTTTTATGCGGTGCTAAATAAAGCCTTGTGGTGAGCCTGAACAGTGAACAGTACCAACATTCCCCTGCTTCAGGTCCAGGCCCACAAGAAGAGGCAGCAGCAGCAGGAACTGATAGCAGAGTTGCGCAAGCGGCAAGCCAAAGACCACCGGCCTGTGTACGAGGGAAAGGACGGCACTCTCGAGGACATCATCACAGGTGGGCCAGACAGCACCTTTAAAAGCCCCCATGTGGGTGCCAGCAGCCCTGGTCGTCGCAGGCCGAGGATGACTGTGGTCATTCACTGCTCAGCTCCTTTGAAGTGCACCTTGTGCTATGTGGTCCAGACGCCACCACATCTGGAGCACAGCGGGTCGCCTCTTATTCCATGACGTGCTGTCTAGTTAGCTCTGAAATGTGCAGAGGAGGCTGTTGTGCCTCAACAGGTAGACATTAATTTGCCTTTTTAATCCCCAGCATACATGAAATCCCTAATTAGGATTAGGAGGAATTAAGGTTAAAGCTACCGTGTGTGAATTCCTCCGGGACTGTAGCACTTATGTTAGAGGATAGCTTATAGTTTTCACATGGTATGATCGTTGTAAAACATCACCTCAGTTTAATGTGATGCAGTAAGCTTGATGCTCTTTTTTATATCGACCACTAGGTGTCACTAATTCAGCTTAACTGACATTAAAGTGGGGCTATTATGCTCATTTCCTACTCTATAGTTTTATTCTGGGACTCCACTGTAGGAGATTTGTCTGATTTACAGCTAAAAATCGTGATTAATGTTTACCTTATGAAGCTCCCCAGTTCATCATCTGTCTGAAACAGCTCCTGTCTCTTCAGTCCCACCTCCCAAAAAGACCGCTTACGACTGAGGCACAGCGTCCATGATGAGATGATGTCAGCTGGACATCATATGAGTGTTCACAGTAGCCAGCACTTTACTTTTACCTCATTATTTTAAACCCTGACCGAAGCTGATATGAGCATGTGACATTGTGACATTTTATACGTGACAAAAAACAAGGAAAAAGCACAACGGGTCCCCATTCGAAACCCTCATGTAGGCGTTTTAATGGGAGAGTAAGCGGAGTCTACAGCCTCGGGATAACATATAAGCTAACTGACGTTTTTGTCATGGTCATTAATCAGCAGCTCAAATTGCAAATAATGTAAATGTTGCATTAATGCCATTTTTAGTGTTGTTGCTAATCATGCCTCTTCTATCAGTGCTTTAACGGCTAATTATGCAGATGCGGATGTAAAATGTGTTCATCTAATCCTATTCTAATCCTGCACTGAGGGATTCAGGAGGTCCTTCTCCTTTGTTCAGAGCGACACACAGCTCCAGTTTTCTCAGGTTCATTACGGTCTCTTTAATGATATATGAAGGTGGTCCAGTGTTTCCCGCCTCAGAGAGGCAGTGTCTCAGGTGTGATGTGTTTTTTTCTCCCTCCCCCTCCTCCCCCAGTACTGAAGAGCGTGCCCTTCACAGCCCGCACTGCTAAACGCGGCTCACGGTTCTTCTGTGAAGCCAACCTCTGTGACGACGCCAACTGCTAGCCCTCCCCCCCCTAATGCCAAGGTTGTCCAGGTGTCTCTCGTACGCCTCCTGACCTCACTCTGCATGCAGCATGATCCCTGTCACCCCCCCAACCCCCCCCACCACAACTACTGTGAACTAACTTGGGCCGTCACTTGTTGTTTTGTGTGGACTTCAGAAGACTCCTATCAGACATCGGGTGATAGGAGTCAGCCAAACCTCTTTGCGAGCTGCAGATCTCCACTGAAAAAAAGTTGTACTGAGTGTAACCATGTTTAAAAAAAACCAAACATGCTCGTACACTCATACTACAATCAGACATACCTGCGATTAAATTAAGTTTGAGCATCATGCATGTAATATAAAAGGCTTTGCATTATTTTGGCATATGTCTTTGTCTTGGAGATAAAGTCAGCGCTGTTAACATGAAGAGGTTTGGCATATTTACTGGTTTTATCAACGATGCTTTGCTCCATGAGACTAACTTGTTTGGTGTTGGTTTTTCCGGCTAACATGTGACTCTTCTTTCCTCAACCACCACCGTTTATTCCACCCCCCTCCAGCTGAAAAGAAGATTATTGACAGTATTTCCTAAGAGAGGGTAAGGAAGGTAGCCCGGCTGAAACCCGGCCCGCTTGGCCCTCCGGCTCCTGTGTGCTGCTACCGTGGTGTCAGCTGCTTCAGCTAGTGCTTCGGACGCAAAACAAAAGAAAAAAAGATGCTTCGCAGCACTGAGATTTGCCTAAATACACAACGTAAAATTATTGACTGATTATTGGATCAACTTATTGGATTGGTTTATGCTATAGGAGACAAATGCCCCAAAAGTCATTAAAACATGAAATTTAACCTTCCGCCAAGTCTTCCCGTTTCAAGGCATAACTGTACCCTTCATGTGTATCCACCATCATCATCCTCACCCCCTCCTTTATGTTGCATGTTGTCCAGTGTTCATTCACCTCTCACCTGTCGACAGCGTCCGCCATGTTTCGTCTTTGCTAACTGTCATCCGCGGTGTGCTGAACAGCTAATTGGTCAACAGGCTCTCTCTCTCTATATATATATCTAAAAAAAAAACACATTTGTAAATGGAGACAGTCGAGTGTTCAGATTTGTTACAGAGATGAAAGTTTCTTTCATTCATTGGCACAGGCAGCTGTATTATTGCTCTGCTAACTGAAGAGCTTGTTGACCATTGCACTGTAACAATGTTATAATGGTGCTAATATTTGTTTACCGCTGCATTATTTAATGTAATAATTTACATTCCCAAAGCCTTGAATTTTGTACATTTTGTGCCTCATTGAAAAATCTGTCTGGCCAGTTGAAATACAAGGTTATGGGAATGTGTCCATCACTGTTTATTCTGTATTGTGTACATCATTGGATTATTTTTATACCTCTAAAAAACACAGTTAACAAAGTTTAATTGCCTTCGTTTTTTCTAACATGTCTTTAGTTGTTTGACTGAAATATGTTGCCGTATATTTCTAAATCATTTCTGCTGTGTAGAAGCAAATTTGAGGTTGCAGTTTGACCGCCTCTAACATGTGTGTCCCCTCCCCCCCTCCCCTCACCCCTCTCTCCATGCCTACTCACAGATCTCCGAAGCCAGCCTTACCTGCGAGCTGACGCGTTGATCCGGAGCGGTTGGAAGAGACCCTAAACCACTTATTCGTCACTTATACTCCCCTCCCCGTTATAACCCTCCTCCCCATGTGGCCCATCTCAACCCCGAGGCTGCAGATCACAAAGACTGAAAAGGGGGACAGGACAGAGCCCTTGTTTTAGCTGGGTAATTTATTTATTTATGGAGGGCCTTTACAGCCACTTGGAGAGTGCAGACGTCATTACAGAAGCACAATGGGTCACTCTTCTCCCGGTGCAAGCGGAAGACTTTCCCTGCTCTGTTTGCATCGAGAAGCGAACCACTTACAGGATGTCAACATTCAGATGAGCCGTGTTGAGGGACGTGGACCTTATTCCCAAGACTATTAATTGTCTCATTATTACGCAACTGCAGCAAGATTTAAACCGGGGAGCAGCCAAGGGAACTCTGCTGCTGGGATGTTTGCATTGAAGACACTCCTCCTTCAACATAAAGAGATATTTGGGGACTGTTTCCTCACATAAAGCCATGTCTTCACCACACATCTAAACGAGACTCGATCCGACTGTTCTTGAGATGTCAATCATTTCTATCTGGGAGGAGACACCATGAGATTCTACTGGCGAGCTAGCCAAACCAAAAAATTTGAATGTGTCATGTTTTTACTTAAAAATGTGCCTTTTGTGTAAACAGTGTTATTTTCTTTCTTGATCATTTTGTATATTTTACACTTTTAGTTTGTTAAAGTATGTATGTTAATGTATGTATGTATGTATTATTGCCTTGTACTATAATATTAGCCTTATGATACTGAAAAAAAAACAATATGCAAGTTTCCTTCCTTAAAGGCTCGGAACCAGAAGGAGGACAAAGAGGAAGAAACCTTTAAAATGACTCATTTCTCCTTCGGAGTGCTACTAAGATCAGTCGTCGTGTATGTGCCTTGTCCAAGTCGGTGTTTGAAACTGAATGTTCCAGCTTGACGACACTTTCTTTCACACCTCGGGTGATATTTGGGAAGTGGCAACTGTATGAAGATGATTTAAGGTGGACTGCTGTTTAAGTGCTCAGATGATGTCGGGTTAACTAACTAGATGCGGTGATGGATGAAGGACATTCCTATGATGTGTAAAGCTTTTTTCTTTTTTTTTTTGCATTTATCTCAATAGAGATAGAGAAGACAAAGGGACCGATCATCTTTACACTACTTAATTGGGGTTAACATTGTATGACACTATTCTATACCTAGACATTTGTATTAATACACATTCAAATCAAGAAAATTTACTTTCTAGAGAAATGATCCATATTTTCTGATGATTGGAAGATTCCATTTCCTGTTTAATAAATAAGAGGAATAATGTCATAACTACACAAAGACTGTTACATGAAGCAAAGCTGGTCTCTCGTGATGAAGCAACATTCAGACAAGCAGTTTCTACATGTTCATGTTTTATTTCTGAATGTTTTCGAAAGGATAGTTGGATTTTAATTGGACTGCGTAAGAAATAATGAGTCATATTATTTCCTCTCATCCCTCCAAAATGACGGACAGAGTCACCGCGAGTTTCTACTATAAAAATCCATTTAATTTCTTATATCAAAAAGAAATAGAATCATAACAAAACAATCAGAACCACAATTATCCATGTGGGTTTTTGCCACCAAATAAAGTCTCCAACTGAAAGATGATTGTTCTAATATACATGGTCAGGTGAAAAATCTAACAACAGCATGTAAAAATAGAGAAGAAGAATGAATACTGTTAAAAAGAGAGGGGCAGAGCCAGTGTTTCCTCTAGGATGGGTGTGTGTGTGTGTGTGTGTGTGTGAGGACCATGCAGTGTTCTATGGCAGGTTTGGCCCGTAACCTCAGTTAAAAGCAGCATGGTGAGCAGTGTAACACAGAGAGAAGAACATTCTTGAGACTAAAAACCAGGCTGACAGACAGACAGATGGTTAGCATTAGCAGCAAGGCAAAGGAATTAACAAAGGAATGCTTATCAGGAAGCTGATCAGTCTCCGTCCTGGGAATGCACTTAACAATGAGCATTAACCTAAATTACATGTCCATGTAATTACATACAATAAAAAGGAAAAAAAGATTTAATCTCCCGAACAAAAGTAAGTACCATCACACGGTCTCCCTGGCCTTTCCTGAAAGTACATTTACAATCAAAAGACAAGGAACACGAGCTAGACGCGACGATTTCTCAGCTAATTTATCGCAAGAGTTTTTCAGTGATGACCGGAATTCACAGATGCTTGCCGTCACCTCCCAAAAGAGAATTTTCCTAGAACAGTTTGACAGCCACCTGTCCAGAGGGTCCTGCAGTGGACTATTCCAAGGCCACGGATATTCATCCCGGATTATTTCATCCTGGAATGTGGACTTTTGTTACAATCATCTTCATCCAGCCCTCTCGCACACACGCCGCCGCCGACTCATTCGCCGCCGACACACGAAGGTATGTCAATTACACAATGACTTAAAAACAAATGTTTAAAAAGTACAGACTGCTATTCGTTACTGATGTTGTATTCCTGGGTATATCTTCAAGACACTTTGTTAATAGGTTTATATATATGCAAATATATAACTTTAGTCTGTGCAAGGAGGTAAAAGACAATCACTTGAATGCAGTTCTTTGAGAACAGACACTGTCTGCAACACTGCGTCCTCCATGTGTTAATGTGTGCAGTTAAACATCTCGTCCTCCTCCTCCCCCCCCAGCAGCAAACGTACATATACACACAATGTGAACGAGCCGAACCAGCATCCAGGGAGCATTCGTAGTGAGCACTGACACTTCTCCTCTCTTTCATGATCAACGAAGACTTGGCAACATGTTCTAGGATGGAACAATACTTTTTTTCTTCTCTCCCCCCTATACAATTCATACAAAAATAAAAAATTAAAATTGTTCCACTGCCATTTGCATCTCTCTATCTTTTACATTTGCACAGAGGTAGTGGCTATATGCGTGAGACGGGAGGGAGAGTCGTGAGGAGGTGAGTGAATTAAAAAGAAAAAAGAAGAAATGTCTATAAAATGGTTCCTTTTTCATCACCAGAGGATTTTTTTTTTGTCAATGAACAAAATATAATACTACAATCACTTAAAAAAGTAGTCCTTCATTTTATACATTTTATACAGTGTTCCCGCTCTTTTGTTGCTTTTCCTTTTTCGGTTGGTAAAAGGCAGAAGATGAGAGAGCTCTGTTGGCTCAGCGCTGGGTCGGGCAGGGCAATGTTGGCAGAATTCAATGGAGGTCGAGCTCTACGCCAGCGGGTCACTCATGCTGTCGTCGCCCTGGGAGAGAAGCTCCTTCTTTTCATCTGTGCTGGCCAGAGAGTTGCTGCTGTTGTGGGCGCCCATGTACAGCGTGGCGTACACCGGGTTGGTGAAGTTGGTGGGCTGCAAGGGAAACGACATGCTTATTGAAAGGGCAGGGCTGAGAAGGTCTTTATTTTAAAGCAGCATTAATGACATTTTGTACTTTAAAAGGTCACCTTCATTGCACAAAAATGTGTTTTTCCTTTATTTCATATACTCTGAGACATGCCAAACTGGGAAACATGTCAAGCCAATTGCTTTGTTATACTCAGTATGAATTGTTGCACTGGCAGCAGCTGCAGACGGACTTCCAACAACAAAAAAAGTATGAAATGCATCATAAGAACCGGCTGTATTTTGGTGGGGTGACCTTCTAAACAAGATTGCTTTTATCTATGTTACCTTCTCTGGGTCCAAAGCAAAGTCTGAATCCAGGAGCTCCCCGGCGTCATCGTCAGGGTCTCCCTCGTAGATTTTATAGGCTGGGTTGCCGATTTCAACATTCATGGCTCCATTGGTCATTCGGTGGTGCTGGAAGCCCTTTGCACTGCAAGAGAAAGGACACACAAACAGATTATCATATAGGCAATAAATCTACATGACAATCAATTCATAAAATACTATGAACTAAGTTTTAAATATAATAAGTAAAAGATTATAACTTGACATGAAGCAGATACTGACTCCAGCAACGTACAATCCACACAACCAAGACAACATATATTCAAGTCTGTCAAATGGTCTTTCAGTCCAAAGACCATTTGATCACACTCGGAGAATATACTGCAGCATGTCGTGGTGGAGAATGCTGGATTTTTCACGTTGCAGATATTAGACTGTTTTGCAAGCAGATAAACTATTCATAGATGCACGGTTGCATATCGGACTATGCAAGCACACGGCATAGGTCGAACATTTACACACGTAAACAGGGGAAGGGATGGAGATGCATCCAGCAAAACTACTCCAGATAATAGTCAATAGGTTCCCGTGTTGCTGGGTGGGAAACCTTGTTGGAGGCAAACAAGAGGCAAGCAAGGACAAACAAGACAGATTTTTAAATCTGATCGACAGAACGGACGAATGCACTGACACACAACAATCTGTCGGGATATCAGGGAAGGGAGGTAACAGCGTTTGTGGAGCGACAGGTGAATTATTTAACCCTATCAAGTTACCGCGAGCACTGAGAACGAGATTTGCCTGGCCATAGAGACCTGGGAGACAGGAAATAGATGGTTATCAAAAAGGTGAGAGAGAAAGTGAGGCGAGATAGCAAAGGTGTGAGGAACAGATGAGAAATGGAGTTGGAGAGTAAAAAAAAAAAAAAAGACATGAAACTAGGACCTACCCTCGCATTCTCCGCTTGTACCACAAGATGGCGCCCACCACCAGCAGAGCCAGTAACAGCAGCAGAAGCACCGGGATGACTACCGAGGCCGTACCTGCGCATGAGCAAATAAAGTGAGCAAACAGGACCAAAGTGCATATTTTATCAGCAAGAATCTGTTCGTCACCGTGTGACTTACTTCCGCCTGAAGTAGGAGAATCGACAGACGCAGCGGCAACGTCACATCTGTATCCGTTCCATCCCGCGGGACACCTGAAGAATCAGCGTGCCAGAGTTATCATGTGTTTAAGTGTGTGAGGGTAAAGATTGAATGTGTGTATGGTCGGAAGAAGTCGGGATGGGGGTGGGTGTCATATCTTACCTGCACTGAGGCAGCAGTGTGCGAGTGTCAACTGAACATTGTCCGTTTGAACAGTAGTCCAAACAGGAATAGCAGCTGGGTTGGATCTGACCATTGGGGCAGCTACACACACACACACACACACACAGAAAAACTAAATTGAAAACCTCATAACACCAACTCAGATGGCTACATATTACGGCGAACAATGCGATGGTTTTAGCTTTAAATATAAGCTCTTTGTTCTAGTCTAAA
The DNA here is from genome assembly GCA_901007825.1 of Macroramphosus scolopax. Lineage (NCBI taxonomy): Eukaryota > Metazoa > Chordata > Actinopteri > Syngnathiformes > Centriscidae > Macroramphosus > Macroramphosus scolopax. The sequence continues at coordinate 31,231 of CAAKHC010017165.1, read as the reverse complement.
TACGTATTTCTGCACGTTTTTCCAGTTATATTGGCTACAGGTTCCACTTTGATGTCTGACCCTGCCCGCCCGGTGCCGAGCGTCCAAAACAAATGTTGACAAATCATTACACATCTAGGTCTCATTTATTTTGTCCATGTTCCACGGTGTATTTACCTGCAGGAAACCTCCCCCGAGGACGATGTTAAACACTTCCCCGTTCCGCAGAATTGACACTTGTCCAGCTCACACTGGTGCCCAATGTGCTGACTGGGGCACAGACAGAGCCTGGTGCCGTTGGAGGTCTGTAGGCAAGTCCCACCGTTCTCACAGAACTCTTCACATTTAGCTGAAGACAGAGAGGAAGAGGTGTGATGTTATGTTATCGTCCCTTTAATGTTACACATCATCAACCACCTACGATCTACAAACTCAGTGTAGCAACATCCGGCAGTGGTGACACTTACTGTACTGGCACTTGTCTCCCTGGTAGTCTGGCGGGCAGCTGCAGGTCGGCTGGTTGCCGATGTTGACCGAGCAGTTGCCGCCATTCAAGCAGTAGTCTTGACAAGTGTGGCGGTTGCAGTTGGGTCCTGTGAAGCCCTTCAGGCATCTGCAGGTTGGAGCACCTAGGACACAAATACAGAAGCTGTTGACCTGAATCTGAACAACTTAGGTAGGTTATTCTAATTTAATATCTAAATTGTGTCTGCGATGCCTCTCAGCTCATGCACAGCTAACACACGGCACTTGAGCCAAGATTTAGGAGCGTTGATTCGTCCCTGATCGTGGGCTTTTCTTGGCAACATCCCCAACACGTCCGCAAGTGGAATAAATCAGGGCCAAAAACCGTGAAGTGTGAACAAGGCATTACCTGTATGAGAGGCGGTGCAGGTGCCTCCGTTCTTGCAGTAGTCCCTGCACTGGTTGATCTCACATCTCTCTCCGGTGTAGCTGGGCTGGCAGCGACACTTGGCCACCTGACGGGCGTTGAGGAAGCAGCTCCCTCCGTTCTGACACTGGATATCGCAGGGGCTTGAGGGGGGAGCTGGGGAGGGAGAAGACGTGTCAACATTTGGCGTACAGGATCAAAATTTGAACGCACACACGAGTTAACTGGAGTGGAAGCATGGACACACTTGTTGCTCTGCTGCTCCGATGTCTGCATGTGCGTATATACCATGTGACTTTTATGTATGCAGACTTACAGAAGGGCGACTGGGTCGGGCCGGGTCTCTCCACACATGTTCCGTTATCAGCTACGAACTTGTTGGGGCAGGTACACACGGGTCCACTGGGGCTGAGCAGACACAGCCACTCACACTTCTTCCTGTCACACGGGTTGGTCACTGATGCAGAGAGAGACAAAACATCCAGTAAGACATCACACAACCAAGATAACCTCATGACGTTCAGGTTGCAACGCAATGTCGAAGAAGAAGAAAACTTTTAGACGCTCACTCTCTGGCTGCTTGTAGCGATGGTACAGGACGATGTCGGTGGCGTGGTTGATGCCGGTGGTCAGATTCTCCATGGGGCCTTTTCCAAACTTATTGACCCGGAAGACAAAGTTGTTGATGTAAGTGACTCCGTATATGTAGTCCTCAAAGATATCGATGCTGAAGGGATGGATCAGGTCTGGAAGTAAACAACAAAAAAAACTGTGTTACACTTCACATCGTCTCCTTACATCTCAACAAGAGACAAGTGGAGAGACAACTCAACTGTTTTTGATGCCGGAGACGGCGATGACAGGATCAGAGCCGTCCAGGCGAACGCTGCCAATCACTGACAGCTTAGCATCTGCCCAGTAAAGACGCTCGTTGAAGTAGTCCACAGCCAAACCTGCCGAGGAAGAATGGAAGAGGATGAAGATTATGATGTGAAGCAGGGACTGTGAAAGTTAAACGTGATAGATCACGCAGTGTTCACTGACCTGTGGGCCACTGGATGTTCTCATGAACCAGAGTTTGTCTGAGGGTTCCATCCATGGCAGCGGTCTCTATCTTAGGATGGTTCCCCCAGTCTGCCCAGTACATGGTGCTGTAGGGAAACAGAGTTCAAGTAAGAATTCAAAGCAGCCGTGACAGCGACACTTAAACACTCAAAGCTCTCTCTTACCCTCTCTGGGGATCCACCACAATGGCGTAAGGCTCGTCTATCATGCCAGAGATGAGGGTCTTGCAATGCTGGCCTGACATCTGGGCCACTTCAATGACATCTCGGCCCGAGTCTGTCCAGTACAGGTTACCAGCCACCCAGTCCACCGCGATACCACGAGGCATCTTCAGCTCTTTAATCTGGATGAGATCAGAGTCATTTATTAGATGTCTGTGAGTTTGTGTCTGCAGCTTCCTTGCAGACACAAACACAACGGCATTCGCAACAACGTTACCTGCAGGTTTGTGATCCTGCCGTCGCTCTGCCGTCGGTCGCGGTGGGAGTTAGAGGGCGATGCCAAGGTGGACTGTCCTGGAAGTTCGTAGGAGGAGATGCGGCCCGTGTGCCAGTTGGTCCAAAAGATGCGATTGGTCTTAACATGCAGGTCCATTGCATCGATCCGCACGCTGGCGTCGCCCTGGAAGGTCTGTTCATAGCGCCAGTTGGGCATGCCGGGGTCCAGGCTGCGGATCTCGTTGTCATCTGCTATGTAGAGAATCTGTTGACTGCTGTTCATGTCTGCAGAATAAAAAAGGGAGGACGTTAGAATTACGGCCTTTAAAATGTAGTATTAAAGTATTCAAGTATAAGCAGAGTATAAAACAAATGCAGGCCGGTCCTCACTGTCAGCCTTGCAGGTGTCGTTGATCCTGGTGAAGTACTTGAGGCAGCTGCATTTGTAGGAGCCTTTGGTGTTGTTGCAGATGTGGGAACACACTCCGAACTGTAGACACTCATTCTTATCTGAAAAAGGAGAGCCAAAGGGAAATTTCCTTCATATCTGAAAATATTTCAGGAGTTGTTTCTTTGTCCTA
>CAAKHC010017165.1:16288-27916 GCA_901007825.1 Macroramphosus scolopax | reverse complement strand
CATTTGTAGGAGCCTTTGGTGTTGTTGCAGATGTGGGAACACACTCCGAACTGTAGACACTCATTCTTATCTGAAAAAGGAGAGCCAAAGGGAAATTTCCTTCATATCTGAAAATATTTCAGGAGTTGTTTCTTTGTCCTATTAGTTGTTTTGTGCGTCCGTACCTCCACACGTGTGGTGTCCTATCTTCTGGAAGCCTGGTTTACAGGAGCAGAAGGAATCCGTGCCGTTGATGACACAGTGGGCCTCGTCCCCGTCACCACACTGAGTCCTGTTGCTCCTGCAGTCATTCAGTTTGGTTTCTGAAAATAAAACATACAACAATACTCATCAGCGCATGTGGTTTATTCAGTTTTTTGATATTCTGCTGGTGCTAAGCAGCAGATCTGTGGTCAGTTATAGAGGTGAGTTACCAGTCTTGCAGTTGATCTCGTCAGAGCCGTAATCCTCACAGTCGTTAAAGAAGTTACACCTCAAAGTGGAGCTGATGCATCTGCCGTTAGCACACTGGAACTCGTCTTTCTCACAGGTGGGAACAGCTGGAGGGGCCTCTGTAGACATACCACACACACACACACACACACACACACACACACACACACACACACACACACACACACACACACACACACACACACACACACAAGTAGGTCAGCAATCTCCTTGATCAAAGCTGATTCAGAGGATTTCAAAACAATTTGAGCACCACGACAACTCACGGCAGTTCCGCTCATCTGAGTTGTCTCCGCAGTTGTTGACGCCGTCACATCTCTTCGACACTTGCAGACACACGCGGTCATTTTGGCAGCGGAGAGCTCTGGTGGGAGGACACTGAAACTTCCCTACGAATCAAACAGAGAAAGAGACAAAGAGGGTAGAGGAAGGAAAATAGGTCAGCGCAAAAGATGAAGGCGAATAGAATCCGTGCGAGTGATTCACGAGGCCGCACTCACTGCACTCCTCTGGATTCTCGTCGGAGTTGTCCCCGCAGTCATCCTCTCCGTCACACTTCCAGGCGAGGGGTTTACACAGGGTGTTGTTACACTGGAACTCGTCCAAAGGACAGTGACGCCCGGCTGAGGAAACAGGAAGGGATCGTTACTTAGTGGGATCGAGTTGTTTTGGATGACCAGTCGTGGTCTTTCTCATTCGAATGCTGAGGATAATAAGCAAGAAATACAATGCACAGGCTCAAACGTACACTCACCAGCACTGCCACAGTTCTCCTCATCACTGCCGTCCATGCAGTCGGGGTCGGCGTCACACCGCCAGCGGATGGGGATACAGTGTCCGTTCTTACACTGGAACTGGTCGTTGTCACACTTGAGGTCGCAGCCGTTCTGTATGGCAAACACAAGGATCAGCTTTAATCCTCACAAATAATTACTGCACACACACACAATATCTGTCTTGTCCAGATTAATACAGAATGTACTCAACACCCAAGAAAACAAGTTTTTATTGCACCTCATCAGATCCATCAGCACAGTCATGGTCTCCGTCGCACTCCCACCTCCCGGCAATACAGCGTCCGTTTGTGCAGGCAAACTCACTTTCTGAACATTGCCGAGGCACTGCGCAGAGAAGACATAACTCGTGTTAGTGACAAGACATGTAAGTTATGATTTCGGTTGCAGCCTCAGGCGGAGCAGCGGGACATGGGTTGACACAAGCCTGAGCAAGAAAAATCACATGAGAGAATGAAAGCAGCTCACTAACTCTGGTTGTTATCTTAATGTCGTTTGCCGACTGTCGTTCTAATGTTACTGATTTATGATGCGTTTCCCTGTGGTGTTAAAAGTGATAATAATCACTATTAGCATTCAAATATAATCTAGCGGAAAAAGGGAAACACTGTCTGTTTAGAAGAACTGTTCTTGCAGACTCTCACAGCTGGGTGGGGATCACAGTCGGACAGGAGCATGAGAATGAGGTCACAGCAGAGAGGTGACACCAAATATGGGAACGTTTCACGTATGAAGGTGGAGAAAACTTACCTCTGGCTCGAGCCAAAAGGACAGTATGAAATGAAACAAACATCAGATGAGGTGAAATGCATCAGCAATGGCGGTTAGTGGAACTGTTGAATAGTAAATATGCTGAAGTGTATATGCAACCAGTACAAAAGGGGAGGGGGGGGGGGAGTAGATGACACCAGACAAGGCGAGATAACAAGTGTTGACAGGATGAGGCGTGAATGTTTCCCCCGTTGCAGAAGTGACACCCACCACACTTGTCTTCATCCGAGTTGTCCCCGCAGTCGTTGTCGTAGTCGCACTGCCAGCGGCCCGGCACACAGCGGTTGTTCTTACACCTGAACTGGTACGGCTCGCAGGTTCTCTCAGCTGTGCAAATCACAAAGGATTGTTTAATTAGAAGAAGTTATGATCAAAGAAAAGTCACCGGCAGACATGTGTCCTCATTGCAGCTGTTGAATCTGAATAAAGGAGGATGTTCTCACCACACTCCTCTTTCGGCTCGTCGGATGCGTCGCCACAGTCGTCCTCGCCGTCGCACTTCCAGCGAGCAGGGATGCAACGTCCGGAGTCTTTGCAGCGGAATTCGTCCACGCCACAAGTCATCTGGGCTGGAGAGGGAACAACAATTTTTTTTTGGGGGGGGGCTGTCACATTGAGAAAGAAGATTCTTAGGAGAGCTCAGAATAATAAGATGGGAGTCTTACTGCAGTTGGTCGGCTCATCAGATCCGTCCACACAATCGTTGTCGCGGTCGCACACCCAAACACGAGGGATGCAGCGCTTGGTGATGGCACACTGGAACTGGGTGGGTGCACATGTGACCTCAGCTGCAGGAGAAGAGGACGGCGACTGTGAGACAATGAATCATCGAAAGACAAGAGAATAAAAGAGCTCTACTCACGGCAGTCCTTCTCGTCCTCTCCCTCTCCACAGTTGTCCTGGCCGTTACAGCGGAAGATACCCGGGATGCAGCGGCTCGGGTGGGAACATTTGAACTGGCTGGGCAGGCAAACGTGAATATCTGTGGTGCAGTTACACAAGTCAACATACAGATGAACACACAGGCTGATATATAATAGAAGCAGCAAGATGAACACAACAATTGTAAGACGAGAGACGCTTTAATATAATTCCAGAAACTGATTCGTACCACAATTGGCTTCGTCTGAGCGGTCTTGGCAGTCGTTGTCTCCGTCACATATGTATGCGGGATTAGTGCAGATGCCTGTGCCACACTGGAATTGTCCTGGTCTGCACTTGAACTCCGCTGTCATGGAATAGAGAGTCACAGCTTCAAAAGGATCGCACTAGTCTCAACACTTGAACTCCAGCCTGCAGAAATGTCCCATTTCTATAAGATGTCAGCGCAGCATCGTCTCCTAATGAGCTCCATGAAACACTCACGACAGTCCGCCGGCTCGTCCGACCGATCGCCGCAATCGTCCTCCGTGTCACATTTCCACCAGAAAGGAATGCACTTGTCATTCTTGCAGACAAACTACGGCGGGAAGAGGGAAACTAATCAGACTGACAGGGCACAATAATAGAGCTCCACTGCTAAAGCAGAAGCTAGCGGGCGTCGGGCAGCCAGAAGGTAATAAAAGTTCATCAGACAATCCACAGAGAGAATCCGTAATATTAACATGCACTTATTAACTGCAGTCATTTAGTCCCGTGTTCAGTGCCTCTTTACCTGGCTGGCTGTACAGTTGGACATGCATGTACGCTGATCATTGGCCAGGTAGAAGTTGGTCGGACAGGCACACTTGTAACCTCCTCCAGGAGCCAGCAGGCAGAGGTTACTGCAGCCGCCGTTGTTGGTCTGGCACGGGTGGTTGAGGACTGGCAAGGGGAGAAATGAGGTGTTATGTGAGATATACGTGTAGGCACAAGACTGTTATAATTTTACCTACTTTGAAGAACCTCATAGTATTGACAAGTCTGTCTGAATAGATCTTTATTGTCCACAAGGGTGGAAGCTCGTCCCTGTCTGCAGTGCGTCTCTCTTACCCTCAGGCTGACGGTAGGGATGGTAAATGTGGACGTCCATGGGTCGATGCAGGGTGCTGATCAGCGTGGTCTTGTTGGTCCCGAGAGTCTTGTGAGCTCTGTTGATGGACTTTGTCTCCCAGTCCGTCCAGTAGATGTATTCCTCAAACAGAGTCATGGCGAAGATGTGGGGGATGTCTTGGCTCAGAACTGTGAGGACACATACCAACATTAAATCCTGCTGCACACTGATGAAATCTGATTTTATCATCTTACACTGCGTCTTTGTCAATTAGGACAGTGATCAGACTTTGTCTTGAAAGTCAGTGACGTCATGGGAACCTTCACAATAACATTTGCATTTTGATTTCAGCAATCAAACTTTTTCTGTTGCTGTATCCTGAACAGAAACTGGAAAATCTGGACCAGTGCACCAGAGGCAGGGTCGGGCCCCAGCTACAGTGGCTCCACCTTATCTGTGTGTTATGTAACGGTCGGTCCGCCTCATTAGGCTTTATACTCTAATTGCTCTCTTTCTGCTCCGATATGCTTGTCATCTCATGTGTTTGCTCTCCGTGTTTGACGGCGGTGGTTTATGGAAATACACTATTAGATTCTGTCGTGAATCCCGATCCATCATATTCATCGATCTGCATGTGCAAGAATACACACAGGGCAGAGAAGCCGTTGTTATTATTATTATTCGCAAACAAGCGACTTGCTTTAAACTCATTAAACATGTTGTTATCTTGTGCTGGGAGGTCAGTGGAACTGATACAGTCGGATTAGCATGAAGCGATCTTTGGTCTTTCCTTATCAGAGTTCAAACAGTCCGGGTCTCGCTCTGCTCACACACACGAGGCCACCGTGCTGTTTATTACAAACTGGTGACTTCACCCATCTACTACAGACTGCAGGTGGGCCGACACCAGCAGGCTGATACAAACCTGTTAAAGCTGCAGATCCTAAATCATACACACCAAGATTTATTCATTTCTAACCAATGATGATCCCCTTTGATTTACATTTAAATGCATATTTATGATGTTGCCTCAGGGTTTTCCTGTGAGAACTGCAGTGGTCAGTAATCTGTAGGGCGCAATGCTCGCTCACAAGTGGATCTATAGATTGCACACTATCTTACACACCCACAATCCCAACCTTTACCTTATGTAAAGTCGATCCAAGGGAGGTTGGGATGCCATAGCTGTCTGTGCGTTGAGCAGAGCTTAGTGAATGTGAGATATTTCAATACAGACGCCCTCTGTGCTGCAGAATTCCTCTGTGCGCCTGGCTGCCTGACAATATCAACTATTGTAGCGTTTTCGTGTGCTAAACAACTGACCATGTTGACGTCATACGTGCTGGAGGCCTCAGTGGCTGAGACAATCTCCTCTATTCAGGGTTTCTGTCCCTTGGGCCTGTGCTGCAGGTCTCCAGGCCTGCGGACAACATGCTTATGCTCGGAGGCTCCCTGGATAAATATGTGTGAATATGCATGAGTGTCTGATGCACCAAAATGCCCAAAATGGGCTGAACCAATGTCGAAGAGACCATCTGCCTTGGAGCCTACAAAATGTATCCAAAGACTTTACAGTTGCTGCATTTCCTTGTTTCACTTCTGCAGTGTTGTTGCATGAAGTAACACACATATAATAACCATAGTAGTTTTATTTGATGGACAATCAATAATGGGTCTCCGGGTGTACCTGTGTGTCTGTTGGTGCCGTCCAGGCTGGCAAACTCAATGTAGTCCTCCCTGGCATCGGCCCAGTATATACGGTCATTGATGAAGTCCAGGGTCAGTCCGTTGGGCCAGGTGATCTTATCCTCTACGATGACACTTCTGTTGGTGCCGTCCATCCCGATCCTCCCTATATGAGGGTTGTCCCCCCAGTCGGACCAGTACAGGTACCTGAGCAGCGCGGGGAAAGGGACAATGTTCCAATTAGATCTATTCATGCTAGACCGAAGCATTCTGACAGCATATGAGATGTACTATGAGCTGTGATTCTCACCCGTAGCGTACATCCACGGCCACAGCACGAGGTTCCCTCAGGCCGACGTTGACCAGCACAGTCCGGTAGGCCCCATTGAGCTTTGACACTTCGATGGTGTCCCGGCCTTTGTCACACCAATACAGATTCCCACCAACCCAATCCACCGCCACGCCGTCTGGATTACTCAGAGAGGTGCGATGCAATACCTGCCAGGTCAGCCGGCCACAGGGTTAGATAGATAAGATAGGAAAAATAAAGACTTACTTAATATGGTTTACTGAACCAACTGACTGACCTCGATGTTACTGCCGTTCATATGCATCCGTCGGATCATGCTGCCCTGGGTGGTCACATCTGTCCAATAGATCATGTGCTCTGCATAGTGGAAGTCCAGAGCTACTGCGTTATTCAGACCCTGAAACAGAGTTTACAGTATTAGCAGGTGCACGGCGAGATAACAAGCAACTTCACCTTGTTCTGTTTTTCAGCCGGCAAAACTGCGATGAGTCTCACCTGTTTAATCAGAGTGTAGTTGGAGCCGTCCAGGTTGAGCTTTCTCAGGTAGTATCGGTTCGCAAATATCAAGTAGGGCTCCTCTTCTGCACACAAACGCGAGAGAAAAGAAGAACTTTCAGAAGTGGACTGGCTGTGAGCGAGCCGTGAAATGCGACATCTGATGTGCTCGTCTCACCTGATGTGGATTTACAGATGGTGGGGTCGTTGGGGCTGAGCTCGAAGCCATCCACGCAGAGACAGTGGAAGCTGCCGTGTGTGTTGATACAGCGCTGAGAGCAAGGGTAAACCGTTGTGCACTCGTCTATATCCACACACGTCTTGCCATCGCGCTTCAGCCTGAAACCGGGATGACACCTACACTGAACGGGCCAAGAGCACAGGAGACGTGTCAAAATCAGACAGCCCTCATGTTCTGGCGCGAGTGTTTTTCCTTCCACTCAAACCCCCGATTTCTGCCCAGTTCCTATGTAAAGTGGCACCGACTGACACATTAAGTACTTCACAGCTCTTCACAATGAAAAGAAATCCAGTTTCTGCTGCCAGATAAGTTGTGTAAGTGTTCACAAATGTCAGCGCAGTAAAACACTCTTTGCTCGTCAACATAAGCCTGAAATGTCACATTTCACGAGCTTCACCTCTGAATTCAACACCTTCGCCTTCATAGGGGAACTTGCAGGGCAATAAACCAGCGATCACACGAAGGAAGTAACAACGGGGGCAGATCTGTTTGTATGTTTGTGGCTAAAACTGCGATCGCTTTAACATTCGTAGGAGAAGTTCCTCCCTAATAAATTTAAAATGAAACTCTGACCACGGCCTCAACACCACAGACATGAGGGTTCATACAGAGTTCAGGCTGTTCCAAGACGGGCCTCCTACTTTCAAGAAAGAGGGCCAAAACATTTTGTTACATAAGCGCATAACTGAGCCGAGCAGTTCCCAACGTTTTTACTTCAGGTCCTCCGAACTTCACCGTTAATCACACACACACACCGCGGACTTGTCGGTGGGATAATTGTGCCCATTACATAAATCATTTATTGGCCCATAATGGTCATTACGTAATCGCATTTGAGTCGGTTGATCTTTGGCAGAAACACATTAGACGGCTTACCTTAAAGCCAATCTTGAGGTCATCGCAGAGCTGCGAGCAGCCGCTCTGTTTGCTGTTCAGACACTCGTTGACGAAGCAGTTGCGCTCGTCAGAGCCGTCGCCGCAGTCGTCGTTACGGTTGCACAGCAGAGTCTCGTTCAGACACTTTCCGTTGCGGCACATGAAGGCGGACTCGTTACACGTCCTCTCTGATATCACAGACAAACGGCGTGTTACATCAGTGATGCTTCGACACATGATGCAGCTATGGCTTCTCTGTACAGGGGACATTAAAGAGAATCTGTACCGGAGTCGGTGCAGCGAGGGTTCTTGGGAGCTTCGTCAGAGCGATCCTGACAATCAAACTCTCCGTCACACTGCCATTTATTCTGGTGGAGGCAGCGGCCGTTGGCACAGCGGAACTCATCCGGACCACATGTTGGATATTCTACAGAAAGATATTAAATATTCTCATTATTTACACAAACCTCAGTAGCCGAAATAATCTCCATTGACATTTTGTATCATCTAAATTTGTCCTCAGAAGGATCAAACGTCTTCCTCGCTTCCTTTCTAGGACACAATCTCCCACACACACACACACTCACTCACCGCATTCTGGGGATTCATCAGAGCCATCGGCGCAGTCGATGTCATGATCGCACACAAAGTGCTTGGGGATACACTGCCTGTTCTGGCACATGAACTCGTTCTCCACATCACAAGTGTTGTTGGTGTACACTGGAAGCAGAGAAGAACATTGAGATGGAAGGAATTGAAAGTGTTTTCGGGTCCTCCATTGTACGCCTGTCCCACTCACTGCAGCCAGCCTTGACACTCTCATCAGCTCCGTCGGGACAGTCCTTGTCTCCGTCGCACTTCCAGCGTTGCGGCACACACATGTGGGAGCCGGGACATTGGAAAGCCTCGGGGCTGCAGGTCTTGGATTCTGTGACAACATTGAGAGGGGGAAGTTACATAATGACGGGCGTGGGAGAAAGTACTTCTACAAGTGAGGACGTCACTTACTGCATTTTTGGTCTTCATCAGTGCCGTCACCACAGTCATCAGAGCCATCACACACCCAGTGGCTGGAGATGCAGCGGTGGTTCCCACATTCAAACTGGGTGGAAGTGCAGAATTTGTCTGCAAGAGAGGGCAAAATGTTTCCATGTGCTTTGGGTACTGGGAAGCATGAAGGAAAACTTCCTGCTGAGCTTTGTGTTTTCAAGAGAAAGGAGGTCGGTTAGCGGACTGACCACAGTGAGTCTCATCAGCTCCGTTCTCACAGTCGTTCTCCTTATCACAGGTCCAGCTCATAGGAATGCAGCGACCACTGGGACAAGCAAAGAAGTTCACTGGACATTTAAGCTTCCTTGTGTCTGCAAGACATAAAAAAGGTACATAGTGATCAATTTTCGGTGACTTTAAAAGACCAGTAAAGCTGGTTGGAAGGGAAACAAAGCTCCCAACCTGGGCAGTTTCTCTCGTCGGAAAAGTCTCCGCAGTCATTGTTGCCGTCACACACCCATGATGGGAGGTAACACAGAGTGGTTTTCTCACAGCTCTGGAAGGAAACTCCTTTCACTCCCAGGCGGAAGAAACGGGAGCAGTCGGTGGCTTCTGAGAATGGTGGAAAAAACGGGACATTTTAAGTAATCTTGAGCTTATTTTCCCCACATGAATCTCAGCCTGTTTTAACAGGGATCATAATTATTGGAAATATTGTTGGAAATTTGTGTCGGTTTCTTACGGCAGTTCATTTCATCGCTAGCGTCCTCACAGTTGACCACCTGGTCACATCGACTGAAGTTGGTGATGCAGCTCCCATCTTTGCACTGGAATTCTCCTACTTTGCAGAGGGTCACTGCAAAGAAGCACAGGAGTTTTTAAATAACAAATAGGGAGGTAAACACACCATCTGTCTGCAGATGTTGCAGTTAAGGTGTCAAAGTGTGCAGATCAGGCAATCAGATCAGAGCAGGGAAACATCGCAGATGCAATCTTGGGTCACAAATGTGTTGCGTAACCAAAACAGTAACAACATGACATCGATTACTCACTGTTGCACGGCAGTTCATCTGAGTGGTCGCCACAGTCGTCCGTGCCATCACACCAGAACTGGTGACCGATACAACGACCGTTGATGCAGCGTCTGTATCCTTTCTTACAAATCCGATTGGCTGTGGAGCAGCAGCAGTAAATGTGTGTTAACTGCAGTGCGTAGACTCTCTTCAATGCTGTAGACACTTATTACTGACTAACTCTGCTATTACAACAATATACTGATGAACTAATGATAAATAATGATGTGTGACATCTTAATGTTCAATAATAAGTGGCCCTGTGAGGAGGTCTCACCGCAGTAGGACTGCTTCTCATCAGACTTGTCCTTGCAGTGAGCCATGCCGTCACAGGTCAGGCTGTAGTTGATGCAGTCACCGTTTCCACACTCAAAGTCATCCACACTTCCACATGTCACGTTCAGAGCTGGGGAGTGTGAAACATTTGGAGTGAGCGACATTCAAACGTTTGACGAACAACAAGAGTTTTGTACTAAAGCATGTGAACACTCTCTCTCTCTCTTTCTTACAAGAGCACGTGTTGTCTTCCAGAAGTTGTCTGTCTCCACGGCAACTGCAGTTGACCCGCCCGTCAGATGTGGGCAGACACAGGTCTTGGCAACCTCCGTTGTTTGATCGGCAAGGCGAGAACTCACCTGAGGAATGTAAAACACAGGATGCGCAGCGACTGTAATTTAAAGGTGAGACTTTTCCCTGCATGTCAAATGATCCTGCAGAAGCCGACAGAAACTTGATTGCAGTGGATGATACTCACAGCTGTTGGTGTCATTAGCCACGGCAGCGATTCCCATCGGCTGTTGGGGGATGTCAGCGCGCAGCACTTTCATGTCTCCCCCTGTGTATTTGTCGGCCCTAAGGACCGCCCGCCTCACCCAGTCGGTCCAGAAGATGTAGTCTCCATACACAGCCAGGCCAAACGGATGGACGGGTTCATTCTTTAACAAAACCTGTTGGAGAACAGTCAGGGAATAAATACACCTGTTGATTAGGTCGCTTTTATAAACTTATTCTAAAGGAGCTTCCTTACGTAGCGGCTGCTTCCGTCATATTCACAGCGTTCGATCTTGTCCAGGGTGGCATCAGAGAAGTAGAGCTTCTCCGCCCGGTGATCTATGGCGAGGCCGTTGGGAGTCTTAATGTCACTGCCGATGATCACCAGCACATTGGCTCCATTCAGGGAGGCCCTCATGATACTGGGAGCCTGCTCGTTCCAGTTCGTCCAGAACATCAGACTGTGGTGGGAACAGACACAAGTCTCAATACGTTTATGGATAGAAACTACGGCTGACTGAAGTAAAACAATTGTGCTGTTAAAAGAAACTGGTGCTGGACCCGGTTACAGTGCGGAACTCCAAGTTTCGATATTAATGACTCACTCCTGACACTCGTCCAGGACGAAGGCTCTGGGGTGGTCTTCTCCGGACATGGTGACCACAGTGTTGCGGTTATAGGCCACAGTGCGGCTCTGGTCCACGGTGTGGCGGGTGATGGTGGAGGTCGTGTAACTGGTCCAGTAGAGCGTATCCCATCCACGATGGTACGCCAGGCCCTCAACTGAACCGACATCTGTGGAACAGACAGGGAAGAAAACGGCCCTCCGTAAATACAGTGGTCCCATGATGATCTTCAGCTATTGTGTTGCAGACCAACCTTCTAGAGAACAAACTTTTATTTCACAATAAAAAACTAAGTATCTCCCAGGGGGCGTTAGTTGGAGCTTTAATGAGGACCTTCAACGAGAATTAAACAAATCATTAATCGCTGTCATAGTTTAACAAGTTTCACCCGTGGTTCACTTTTTAAAAAGGCAGTTGAAATGCTTTAAGATATACGCATCAGTTCCTGAATGGAGGACAAGGTTAAAGAGGAGAGAGAGAGAGAGAGAGAGAGAGAGAGAGAGAGAGAGAGAGAGAGAGAGAGAGAGAGAGAGAGAGAGAGAGAGAGAGAGAGAGAGAGAGAGAGAGAGA
>CAAKHC010017165.1:0-16268 GCA_901007825.1 Macroramphosus scolopax | reverse complement strand
AAAAAAAAAAGAAAAAAAAAAAAGAAAAAAAAAAAAAAAAGAAAAGAAAGAGAGAGAGAGAGAGAGAGAGAGAGAGAGAGAGAGAGCAAGAGAGAGAGAGAGAGAGAGAGATCAAACGCAAGTGATGCCACAGAGAGCGTGTGTGTGCCACGACTGCTGTTCCTGGAGAGAGTTTAAAGAGTCTGTGTCATCCTGTCATTTCATGGCCGGCTGCCTGCACATACAAATCCAGCTCCCTGTGGACTCTGGCATTCATGGCGACTTCTCGTCTTGTGAAGAAAACTGCCACTGGAACAGCTTGAGTCACTTTAGGGACACAGGCGGAGGTGGAGGAGACAAAGACGAAGCAGCTATCTCCAACATCCAACGAGGTCACGGTGTCCTGTGACCCCCCCCCCGCTTATATATTACCGACAGCGGTTGTCATATTTGTAAGTGTAGTGTGTGCATCCATCTGTCCGCACTCACACCGGCAATCATGTTTATGACCACTAATGCTCAACAATAAAAAAAAAAAACCGGCACACTCAATTCAACTGTTTGCTGAAAGTCATGTAACATTACAGTTCCCCTCCCCTTCCCTTGATCAGCTCAGCCCCTTTACTGTGCAAACAGTGAGGACACCCTGTCAGGCAGACAACTGCCACTCTGATCAGTCTTTCAACGACCACAAGTCGTATACTAATCCAACGGACACCAGAGGATTATCAGGATTTTATTTTCCTTCATTTTATGGTCATTTCGTACGGTTTCCCTCAATGATCGAAGGTCTTGTTTATCTGATAATTACTCGCTGAGTCTTAAAGTCGCAGGTCTCCGAGGAGCTTCTGAATGGACGTGATAACTCCTGCCCTGTGGTGACCACTCAGCATCAAGTAGCATTGACTCCTTTTAAAGTGGAATATCTATTTGCAACCCCTTGGGATGAATTCGTCCACTGTTGCCTGGTTTCAAGGAATCAATACGGCCGTGGAGTAACACTGCAGTGGACAACATGCTGATGCAGGGAAGCCAAAGCCAGTGTGGAAGGACTGCTCTTTAAGGTCCTGCTCTTTAAGGTCCTGCTCTTTAAGGTCCTGCTTTAATTTGTTTGGTGGGTGGACTATTGGATCTCTGAAGACTTCAAAACGTCTGCATCAAGTTAACTGAAATTCTGTCTACCAATTTCTGGAAGGAGCAGAGTATCAAACACCTGATGAACGTCGATGAAGAAGTCAACCGACCAGTGTTACCCAACTGCGTAACTAGTTGCTATCATTATGGGAGGACGAGCTGCCTTAATGGAGCGTGGCCATGCCTGTAATTAATACGATGTAAAACATGAAGTGCAGCCAACAGCTGCATCCTCTGGCGCTGCGTGAACATTCTGCTCCGGCGATTCAACATTAACGGGTCATTAGATTAATTAGTCAGTTGACTTTTGTTGTGAACACATGGGGCAGCGAGCCAACGGCAGCGGCCTCGGCCAACTGAACAGGCAAGACGAGGCATTCATTAGGACTCTGGTGCCCATTCTGGACGGGATCATTCTGGTGACGGGCATGGTGGGCCAAATCTTGGTTATCACCATCCTCACAAGCAGGAGGAGGAAAGATGGTCAGCCCCCGCATGGTACGGACACCCTGCTGCTGGCTCTGAGCGCTGCTGATCTACTGCTGCTGCTTTGTCTGCCCTTCCACACCACGGCCATCACCCTGGGCTTCTGGCCTTTCGGCAGCTTCCTCTGCAAGGCCATCAGCTTCCTGGGTGTGGCCTGCTCGGCTGCATCGGTCTTCACCCTGGCGGCTTTGGCTGTGACTCGCTACCTCACGGTGGTGCACCCCACTTGGGCGTACCGTTTGAGGATGCGGCGAGGCATAAAGCTGACAGTAGCTCTGCTCTGGGTCCCTGCCTCCGCCTTGGCGGCGCCGCAGTTCACCTTCCGCACAGTGACCGTGTCCAGCTCCGTGTACTGCTTTGCATTCCTGTCCGACTTCAGCCAGCTGGTCTACAGCATCGCCCTCTTCTCGTTCGGCTTCGCTCTACCGCTGGGAATCATCGTGTTGATGTACGCAAAGATCTACTGTTTCCTTCGACACGCGCGGCTGCTCGGAAACGCCCCTCAGCTGGAGCGCTACCAAAGCCAGGTCACTCACACGTCAGCTCTCCTGGTCCTGGTCTTCACTGTCCTCTGGCTGCCCTCCTACGCTCTCATGTTCTCCTTTATCGGACGAACCGTGAGAGTCTCAATGGGCTACAATACTATCGCCATCCTGGCCAGACTTTTAGCGTCCTCAGTAGCAGTGGTGAACCCTTTACTGTACGCGTTCATGTCGCAGAAGTTTAGACGAGACCTACTGGAGCTCGGGAGAGAGCGTTGGGCTTCCTGCAGAAGCTGTCTGACCGGTTGTCCTCATTTGGTGAGCAGGGACATGGTCCAGCCCTTTGAGCTGGACACGAGCTCAGACGAAGGACAAAACTGACTCTTGGCACACAAAGAAGATACTGCCATGCCTTATTTAAACTGGATGTACGGAAAATATATATCATACAGATAAAATACAATAGTATGACTGAAACTTCAAATACTCTCCTGCAACCTAAACTGGATTAAATGATGTAAATGTCGTAGCTACAGGATGAAGAACTAATGTGGACAAACTGGCCATCAGTGTCACGATCTGTTTAAAACCTTTAATGAGCTCAATGCAACGTCAATAAACACTTACAGCCTACACGTGTTCCTGTTTGTTCTGTTAAAGATTTATTGTGTTGAATATTCTAAGCAAAGCGTTTTAAAAAATGCTGGTCAACCTACTCTTGATTTATCTGAAGAGAGTGGGACTTAAAGACACTTGAGGGTTGAAACTAGAAAGAAGTGTGTGTGTGTGTTAAAGTGTGTTTTCGTCAAGTGTTGCCGGTCTCCTCACATCGAGAGCAGCTGTGTGTTTATTGCTGGCTGGATGTTTGTGTTGTCAACATGAATCACGACGGCTCTTTGCAGCGTGTCGAGGTAACGAGTGACAACGTTCAATTAGGAAATCGAAAAGGATGAAAAGGAAATTGTGGCTCGAGATAACGCAGCTGGAATCTACGTAGAGCGGAGGGTTCGTTCAGAGCGATGAGTGATGCGGAGGTGTTAAAGGAACGCCGGGTGATTGACGCCTCCGTACTTACTGTCCACCACGATCTTGCGGTCCGTGCCGTCGTCGTTGATCTGCTGGATATTGCCGAAGTGGATGTCACTGAAGAAGATGCGGTTGGCCCCCTTCCCTCCGCCGCCGTGGTAGTCAAAGCTGAGGGCGATGACGTTCTTCATGTGGTCGGGGTCTTCGAATGGCTTTATCGGCGCGTTCAGGTTGGTCTCGTCCGACAGGTGGATGCTCTTCAGGATGGTGCGCTCCGAGTACAGCAGGTACCCGTCGTAGTCGCGGCAGCTGCGGTTGTCCTCCGCCAGCATGCCGTGAGCGCAGGCGCAGGTGCGCTGCCCGTTGCCACGGAAGAGACACAGCTGCTCACAGCCGCCGTTGTTGTCCTTGCAGACGTTGGTGCCTGGAGAGCGTGACATGTTGTTAAGCAGATAACGAGCATGGCTAAACACATCATCAATTCCTCCGGGTCATTAATGGAGGCGGATAGTGACTGTGAGTGAGGGCCAACCTGTAGAGGCTTATCGCTCCTGTGAGGACAGTTTATGTTCAGGTTTTGTGCACGTGTCCGTACCTTGCTGTCTGGCCCTGTTGAAAACTTTGATGTCCTTCAGCTGTACACCGATGCCAGTCCGGAGCTGCATCGCATCTGTAGCATTGTCTTTATTGCCTCTCTTGATGGAGCCATTCGCATGAGTCCTACACAAAACAGTTGATTAATTAATTATATAGAGAATTATTTGGTCGAGTTAATCCAGGACTGCACTGACCTGTCGCTCCAGTAAATGTATTCCTCGAAAACAGAGACCGCGAACATGTCCATGTTGTTGTTGGCCAGCACCAGCTCTCGGTTCTCTCCCGTCTCCAGGTTGATGCGCTCGATCTTGTCTGTTCTGGCGTCGCACCAGTACAGCAGACCCTCCTGCGAATTCAATCCAATTTGTTACAATTACGGCTCATCTTTGTTGCATCACTCGCAATGTACGATGGTTGGTTGGTTGTGTGAAAGATAAAGTCACAGAAAAGACCTGGTCTGTTCTTAGACAAACATGTTTTGGATGATAGTAAAGTGCTGTGATGTCAGCTGAGCTCCGTACCGTGTAGTCGATGGAGATCCCGTTGGGCCAACTGATGCTCTGATTGACCAGGACCAACCTCTGAGTGCCGTCCAACCGAGAGCGCTCAATACGAGGGTATTGACCCCACTCGGTCCAGAACAGATACCTTGACACAGAGGAGCTCACTTAAGCACATTCACAGGAAAACAATAGTATGTTACAAACTAAAGAGCAAAGTGCCTCAAAGAAACACAATTACTGAAGGCGTAAGTTCAGCTGTTGGAAGGCCGTCTTACCCTTTGACTGGGTGGACGGCGATGGCTCTGGGCTTGTCCAGACCCTGGGAAATGACCACATAGCGGAAGGAGCCGTTCAGCCTGGCCACCTCGATCACATCAAAGCCCTGGTCCGTCCAGTAAATATTCCCTATAAAAGAACAGATGTAAATCAGCTATGCAGCCTTTAATCTATGTGTGTGAACAGATGTGTTGGATAGAATTCATAATATAAATTAAAATGTCATGACTCGCCTGCTATCCAGTCGACGGTGATGCCCTCCACCCTGCCGATGCCGTTGGTGACCACGTCTTCCCTCCACGTCTGATCTCTCTTAGCCCTGCTGATGGTGCTCAGGCCCATGTCCACCCAGTAGATGGTGTCATTCTCTGAAAAGGGAAGAAGCCTTTTGTGTCATGTATAAACACTTCATATACTTCACCGGGATAATAACAGCTTTAAAATGTCACTCGAGCAAGGAGCTTCAGCCTCTGGTGAATCTCTGCGTCACTCACCAGCGTGGAAGTCGATGCCGACTGCCAGAGAGGTGCCAGACACTGGCACCAGGGCGTCAGATTTGTCCGCCGGGTTGAGTGGAATTCCTCTGATTCCCTCGTGAACAGAGTAAAGCAGGAAGGAGCCCATACCTGCCCGGAGATGGTACAATCACTTTTTGTTTGTCGGGGACGCACTGCATTCCTACTGTAAGTGTGACGAGCTGAGTCGCAGTCTCACCTTCGCAAGATTGCTGTCCCGTCTTCAGGCTGTATCCAGCGGTGCACATGCAGGCCCTGGTGTTCGGGGAGGTGGGCAAACACAGCTGGGAGCAGTCTCCGTTGTTGTTACTACACAGATTGACACCAGCTACAAAGGAAAAAGAGATCGGTGAGGCCAAAATAAATAGTTTACCCTGCGTCGAGCACGTTATCACTTTTTTCTTTCTTCACCTTTCTGCACGTCCTCATCATAGATCCTCATGTGCATCATAGGGGAAGTGTTGTTCCTCAAAACCTTCCAGTTCCCTCCGTCCTTCTTGTCACATGTTCCAATCTGGTCAGATGCCTGGTCTGCCCACCACAGCTTGTCTCCTACAGGAAGAGGGCGGTTAGCGTAGCAGTAGTAATTCTGAGGTTTGCATACGATGCAACTACGAACTAAAAGATCAGATATTGTAACAGCTATCTCACCCATAATAGCGAGTGCAGTAGCTTTGATGAGTTTGCCTTTAACACCTTCCAGGACCTCGAGTTTAGATCCGTCCATTTGACAGCGATTAATGGTGCCGTTTCTTGAGTTGATCCAGTACAGCTGCTCTTTTTCAAAGTCAATGGAGAGGCCTGGGT
Source organism: Macroramphosus scolopax (assembly GCA_901007825.1). Lineage (NCBI taxonomy): Eukaryota > Metazoa > Chordata > Actinopteri > Syngnathiformes > Centriscidae > Macroramphosus > Macroramphosus scolopax. Next base: position 10,463 of record CAAKHC010017165.1, on the reverse strand, counting down.
GGAGAGAACAGTATCGCTTTTGTACACATTCATCTAATGTGCTTAATCCATGTGTTTCCCTTTCGGGTTAAATATAGATCCTGTATCACTTGCAGTCAATAATTTAGGGCAGTAGGGGGGGTACACCTGCTCACCTACTGGTCCTTTCTGATTGATGAAGAGGGTGGTGTGATTGCTACCATCCATGTTAGCCATGCTGATGCTGTCACCGTCAGTCCAGTACAGCTTCCTGAGGAGGGATATTCAATTTGATTTTATTAGTACAGCCCAAAATAACACAATGTCTCGATGGGCTTTACAATCTGTGCAGGATGTATAATAAGTGCATCTCAGACTGAAAGCAGGCCAAACGCACCCGAGAAGAGGATGCAGCACCAGACAGTGGGGCTTGTCTAAGCCTTGGATGACAGCGTTCTTGAAAGAGCCATCCAGCCGGGCCACATTGATCTGCTTCTTATTGGCATCATAGCTGGTCCAGAAAAGGTTCCTGGACACCCAGTCGACCGCAAGCCCGTGAGCATTAGGAAGGTCTAGAGAATAGATAGTAGATCATTATGAAGTAAAATCATATAATTCTATTTAATTTGGAATAACGTGCACTGCTGTGAGGGTTCTTACCAGCAGAAACAACGGTTTCCACTCCCGTGCCATTGATGAAAGCTCTCTTGATGGTCTGCGTTCGGACGTCAGACCAATAGATCCGATGCTCCACAGCATCGTAGTCCACCACGGTCACATTGTCTATGTCTGGCACAGTGAAGGAGATTATGTAGTTGTAGTAGGGGTTGTCGATGTCCACACCACGGATCTCGATCTGACGAGCATAAAGAAGGAATTTGCGGGACTCTGGAAAAGAAAAATGAACAGGTTTGAGTTCCAAACATACGCTCATAGCTGCATGCAGAGAAGAAGCAGGCGACAGAGGGGCTCACTATCCACCCTTACCTTTGCAGGTGCGTCTGTCAGGCTGCAGCTTCATGAGGTGAGGGCAGGCACAGGAGAAGGTCTGGTTGAAGTTGATGAGACAAAGGTGGGAGCAAGGCCCTTTACCATCAGGGGTGGCACATGGGTTTGGAGCTGGTTGTTGTAAAAGAGAGGAAGATATTAACATAATATGCAGAGAAAGACACAGCCAGGATGCTCCTTATATGGTCTGCAGAGGCAAAGCAACATGAACGTATCATTTATATCTCATAGTATCAGACAGCAGTTTACTGAGAGACACCAGTTGTCGCACATTTATGTCCTATGTGTAATGGACACCTCCATCAACGGGCCCTCGAGCAGATTCAAAGCCCAGCAGACTTTGTCTACAAGTCCTCTCAACACAGCTTGTTGCCTTGTCACTGTCATGGGCACCGGTTAAAGCTGTCAATCAACAAGTCAGTGAGATCGCTCTTTTCGTGCCTCCAATTACAGGACAGCAACGTCTTCCTGCTGTCGGGAACTCAGAGCCACGGGATATAAACATCAAGGGGGACAGTTCAGAGTGACACTGCGTAACACTCTTGTCAATCCGTTAGCCATCTTGTCAATCATGTGCGTCTGTGAGACCAACACATTTATGTCCCAGGAGGGAGGGGGGGGGTATTTCTGCCCTGCCGGTGGGAGATGTCAAACACTGAGGTGACTTTTTTTTCCTATCAACAATGCAGCAGGAGGTGTCCAAATTGCTGCCAGCGGAGGAGACAACACTGATGGCTCCGAAAGGTCAGCAGTCTTCAGAGAATAGGAGCCAGGAATCGACACAGTGAGCTGCCTGGGGTGGAACCTACCCTGCGGTTGTCTGGACGGGTGATAGACCTGCAAGTCAAACGGCTGCGTGTTGGTCCGCTGCACCACGGTGACATTGTGTCCCGTCCATTTGTTGGCTTTGGCCAGTGTGTTCGTCCTCCAATCAGTCCAGTACACCTCTCCTCCGTACATGGTGACGGCGAAAGGGTGGGATAAATACTCGTGACCACGCAGCACCTCAATCAGCCCGGAACCGTCGTACTTAGCGGAGTAGATAGCGTCCGACCTGGAGAAGCATCAGAGCAAAAAGGTACGTACTCGTCATTTGACAGAAGTGAAGTAAATCTGCTTGTTTATTACACAAATGCATGATGGGAAGCAAAGGACCACGAGAGTGGGTGATGTGATGAGTGTGTGTGGGCGGATGCAGCGCAGTGAGAGCACTCTGTAGATTCAGAGACAGGAGGCAAACGCTACCTGGCATCAATCCAGACGATGCGTCTCTCCATGTAATCTACAGTGAGTCCGTTGGGCCAGCCGCCGTTGCCCATTTCTCGATGGATAGTGCGTCTGCCTTCGCCGCTCATCGATGCGGCCTCGATCCTGGGTAGACTGGCATCCCAGTCCGTCCAAAATAGAATACTGCCGAGAGAAAATAATCGATATGAGTAGGGATATCCTGCGATATATAGACAGTAGAGGAAGTTTCACAGATCCATTAAAGGACGGTGACAACAACTTTAGAACCCTTTGATTTATACTTCTTACCCATCACGAGGGTCAAGAGCAATAGCACGGGGGTGTTCCACCTCCCCAGCCAACAGGGTTGTTCTCATGGTGCCGTCCAGTTTGGCCACCTCGATCTGGTCCAGGTTGCTCTCCACCCAGTAGATGTTTCCTGCGATCCAGTCCACGGCCAGGCCTTCCGGTGTAGCCAGTCCATACTGGATCACCACCTCAAAACTAGTCAGGGCTGACCAGGACACAGAGGGAGGGTGTTTTAAATCATGAATGTGACCCAGGTCACTTTAACCTTAGAGAGTGATTGTTTACAGTTTCCCTTATGGAATCTATCAGTGAACGACACAACCTGCTTGTCAGGGTGGCTTTGACCTGTGTTATCTCGCCCGGGCCGCTTTTAGGAAAACAAGCGCCCTCTTTTCATTGTTTACCCAGAAACAGCTGGCTCTCGTGCAAACCAAGTGCAGAAACAAAATGTGTGATCGTCTCTGAGGATGATTAGACGAGTTCTGCACAAGGCCTTCCAGTAGGACTGTAATTAAAGGGAGTTTGCGTAAAGGAATGCCGGAGTTATCGCTGGCTTTCCCTGTGTGTTTTTTTTCAAGGGGTGTTTTTATTTCCTTATCTAGCGCTTCCCTGGAGTACGCCCATAACTTTTGAAGATGCTGAAATGTCGTCAGCGCTAAGCAGCACAGGCTGATCTACGAGTTGTTTCCAATGTCTCTCCTGTTTTTAATAGTGAAGTTGCAGGGCTGGGAACTGGAACTGCAGTGTGTTGTGCCTCCTACGCTACATGAGTGTTCTGGCTGCAGTCACGCACAGCAAGTGCTGAGACAAATGGGAAGAGACAAAGCCTTCCGTGTGCCCCCTAAGTGCTGTGCTGGGAACACAACCTTGATTGGCAAGGGAGGTTTCAGGGAAGGAAAGGCCAGCGATGACCTGGGAGATTTATTCAGGGTCACAGACCGCCACTGCTGACCGCGGATTCTTTTTAAAACATTTGCCCGTGAGAAATTATGTTGTGTAGTGCACAGTGAAAAACATAAATATGGTATCCTATCATAAAAGGAATAACACACTCTATTTTTAATGCACTCAGACGAGATTATTTTGAAAACATAACCAACGAGTGTATATTTATTCCACCACCCTGTCTATCTTTAAAACTAAAAAATCCCAGAAAGCAGTCGTTAACCGGCTGACTCACCTCCGTTTTCAGAGAGCTTCCCTCGATAGATCTTGTCCTCCACAACATCAGTCCAATACAAGGTGCTCTGGTTGAGGTGGAAGTCCAAGGCGATGGTGTTCCTCAGGCCCGGCACCAGGACGTTGAACTCGCCCTTGTGAAGCTCAATTCTTCTGATCTCATGGCGGTTGGAGAAGATGATGAAAGGCTTGAAGGGATCTGATGGCAACAAAAGTGTTAGTGTCTTAACACAGCAGATCTCATCAGCCCAAAATAATCTAAATCCCCCTGCTTGTCTGGGATCAAATCCTGCCCTTGGTAAATCTTTGATGTCTAACCCGACTTGCCCCTTATGAAAAAGAACAAATGACTCATTGCATTTTTTGTGAGTTCTGTATTGTAGAGCTTTCATGAAGCCTAAAAAGAAATTGTGCAGGACTCTGATTCCTCACCAATACTTTTGCAGCTCTCCATGTCAGCCTCCAGCTCCCAGCCCTCATAGCAGGAGCATTTGACGCTGGACTTCTCCTGCTCACATTTCTGGCTACACTTCAGGTGTTTGGCGCAGAAGCTCTGGATGTGGCAGATCTTGTCGTCGTCTCCCAGCTCCATGCCCAGGGGACAGGAGCACATGAAGCCCTCCCCGGGGATGATGCTGCAGTTGTGGCTACAACCGCCGTTGTTGGACGAACACAAGTCTGCGGAAAGGAAACAGAGATGACAAGGGTTGGAATGCGGCCCAAACAAGGACACGAATACAGTAGCTCAGATTCTCCCCGCATGCGTCAGAAAAGTTTTTGTGTGTAAAGAATGCTGTACCACAAAGCTTCTCATCGGAGCCATCTGGACAATCGTCAGTGCCATCGCAGAGCTTCTCAGTGGGAAGACAGATGGAGTCGTTGGTAGCACACACGTGGTAAGACAACTTGCACACCAGTGCCTCGCAGTTGTCCTCGTCCGAGTTGTCCTCACAGTCACTGTCCCCGTCACACACCCAGGCCTTGCTGATGCAACGAGCTGACAACATTCCATCAATTATAATACTGTTTAAACAAACAATCTAGAGCCATTTATGTTTCACAAAAAGGTCCCGGCAGTACCAAACCAGCTGAGAGCCTCCTCACCTGAGTCCCTGCAACTGAACTTGACTGCTGGGTCGCACATGTGGGTGACACCTTCGCAGTTGTTCTCATCACTCAGGTCCATGCAGTCGGTGTCGCCGTCACAGCGCCAGCGCATGGGGATGCACAGGCCGTCCATCCGACACTGGAACTCATCTACATGGCAGCCACCTGGAGGACGGGTGGCTGGAGAGAAAACAGCAAGAAAGGGGAGTCAAAAAGAAGCTGCAACATTCAGGTAGAAAATAACATCACGACCAGCAGACGACAGATGCATACGCACTGAACCACAGGAGACGTGAAAGAAAAGGACATTCTAGCCTTATTTTAGATACGCTGGTATACAAGGTTACCCTACGTGACCTGAGCCAGGTCAGACATCAGCAGCACACACACACACACACACACACACACACACACACACACACACACACACACACACACACACACACACAGCTCCCTGATGTCACAGGAGACTGAAGGCTAAAAGGAGGTGGCACGATGACCTTCGCTCATGGGAAATGTCAGTCGAGTGCAGCTGCAGCAGGAAACTTTCAGCACTGAACTTTAATATGCAGGAGGAGATGTCAATGTTACTGCTCGCTTATGTCAGGTTAGGTGTGTTGGCAGGCGAGGAGAGCCCACGAACACACACACACACACACACATACAGGCGCGCAGCTTGCTCATTTAACCAACCGGTCACGCTGGGCTCTGTTTATGCTTGCTGGGTCTTGACAGCAGTTGGCCAGGTTTTCTGCATGGACCAACCAGTACATTAAACATCAGATCACACACACAGCGCAAAGCAGTTTATGTTTCTAGGCGGACGAACTGCCGGCGAAATTGCACGACATCGTCAATATGACAACGAGTGGTTAACCACCAACGACGGAGGTTCCCAAGCAGCACAACGGGGCCAATAGCAGTTTCCAATATCTTCTCGACACATTTGCCATTTGCACAAAACCACACAATGGTTTTATTATTATCCAAACTCACATCCCACATCACAGCTTAAACACAAAGAGAGAAGGATCCGCTACGGATGGAAGACAGAGAGCAAGCGAGGACATGCAGAGAAGAGGAGGCGGGACATTGAAGAGGAAGATCCTGTCTTCATCGTGACAACCTGTGAAGAACTGCAAATATAAACATGCAGACAAAGTGGCATCATGACATGACACGACACAATCTTACTCTACGTGAACCCGGTGGGAGAGAGCAGTGCTCTGATATCTCAGTCTGACAGGGTTCCTTACCCTGATTGGTACAGTTGGCATGAGTCTCGTCACTGTAGTCGCCGCAGTCGTTGTCCCCATCACACGTCCAGTATTCTGGGATGCAGCGGCCACTGTTGCATTTAAACTGGACACTGGAGCAGGAATGACTGCAGCCGGCCTCGTCGCTGTTATCACCACAGTCGTTGTCTGAGCAGGAGACACACACATGCAAGACTTTCCTGTGAACTGCTTATAGCATACAGCTTCACGAAGGGAGTCTCAGAGGACGATGCTCACCGTTGTCGCAGCGCCAATTTATGTTGATACAGCGGCCGTTAGCGCAGGTGAACTGGGTGAGAGGGAAACAGGTTGGATAGGCTGGGGGAAAGAGAACAAGAGAGGACGTGTTAAATGAAATGCTATTAAAGCAAATGCAAAACGAGATGAAGGTGCAGCACCAGACGCACCACACGAGTCCGGTTCGTCTGAGCGGTCTCCACAGTCGTCATCCAGGTCACACGTCCAGGAGATGGGGATGCACCGCCCACTGGCACACGGGTACTGGTTTGGTGGGCACGTGCGAGCTTGGCAGTGAAGAAAGTGCACAACAGGTCAGTGTTAGTCGTCTTTCAATACGCAGGCTTCATGTTTGAGGCGAGACTAGACTAACTAGAGTTGACACGTACCAGAGCAGGTGGTGTTGGATTCATCCTCATCGTTGCCGCAGTCGTTGTCACCGTCACACAGCCAGCGCATTGGGATGCAGCGGTTGTTCTCGCACTTGAATCGGTCAGCCGGGCAGGTGTGTTGGTCTTATGGTGGACGACAGGGAACACGAAGCGTAAACCAACACTTTCCCCCACTAACCACTAACACACCGATCTAACTGCTCTATTAAGCACTTCTGTGTTTGACATATCATTTAGCCTGCTAAACTCCCCCGTAACCCCCTTGAGCATGTCACTTAAAAAACATTTAAAAAAGAGAAAATCCAAGATCAACACGAGTTGCCAGATGAGGAGAAGCTGGCCAGTGACATTCAAAAACTTGGATACCGGCGGTTTGCAGCGTCGGTTCGCATTAGCCGAGATCCGTACACAACGTTCTGTTTATCGACGTGTTGCTGCCGCGTAACCATGGCGACCGCGTGGCACACTTACGGCAGAGGTCAAGGGTCTCGTCGCTGTTGTCCAGACAATCGTTGTCCCCGTCGCACTTCCAGCGCTCTTGGATGCAGCGGTTGTTCTTGCAGGCAAACTCTCCGGGCTGGCACTGCGGCGGAGGCACGTAGGAGGGGTTGGCTGAGGAGGGGATCAGGGGTGGGAGCAAAAACAGATGGGCCATTGAGACCAGAGCTACACACCACAATGCATGTGTCCCTTTTTAATGTAGCAATAATATTTGTGGAGGTTTTTTGAACACCCCCCCCCCCCCACACACACACACACCTCCCTCCTCCCTTGGACTTGGCCAAAGAAATCGTGAAGTGAAAGTGAAGTTCGTAAATGGAAACTAAAGCCCTGAATTCTTTCACAGACTCAACCCCTGCTGAATAATGCATTTTCCATTTCATTCCACATTGATCTTCGGTGAAATCTTTCTGCTGTTAAAGCTGCTGAGTACCTTTGCAGGTGACGTTATCGCCGTCCAGGATTTGATCGTCTGCACAGCCACAGGACCTGCCATCGGGGATAGCGAGGCACAGACTGCTGCAGCCTCCATTCATAACTCGACAGGCATTGGAGCCTTTGCACAAAGAGAGGAGAGGTTACAGAAATCATTTAATACTTATCAGGATTCTTCACACTTCAGGTTGTACTCGTCAACGGGTTCTTATGAAGGAGAGGAGGGAGATACCTTGCTGCTGGTGTGCATCGTACACTCGGATCTCAAAGATTGGAGGCCTCTCATTGCGGAGCAGGGTGACAGTCTTAGTGTCTTGGTCCAGTTTGTAGATTCTGCCACCACGGTACTCGTTCCAAAAGAGGAATTGTTTGTAATGACACAAGCCAAAGGCGTGGTTCAGCTCCTGTCCCTCGTAGACCACCTGATAAATGAGGAAACGGAGGGGGATCTTGTAACCACATACCACCTGCACAGTGACGAACAATGACCCAAAAACGTCATAACATATTTCCTGAGCGTCACCAACCTTCCGCTCAGTTGTGTTGAGGTAAACCATCTCGATGCGGTCGTAATAAGCGTCGACCCAGTACAGTATGCCCTGAGGGATATCGAGACTCAGGCCATTAGGCCACAGCACTGTCTTGCTCGTCAGGAACACTTGGTGATGGGATCCATCCATCCAAGCTTTCTTGATCTTCCCTCTATTACTCTCTGTGGGGTTCTCCTCCCAGTCAGTCCAGTACATCCACCTGGAGGGACAGGACGAGAACATATTGGAAACCTGTGAGATTTCCATGACAGCCTCAGAACCCTGAGATCCTCCAGTCCAGCTCAGCTTTAAGTTTTACAATTGACAGGTCAATGCTACATAACTAAAACATAACTGGATTAACTATATGACCCTTAAACCAACGATAGCCGGCCCTCCACCGTCTCACCCGTGCTGGGGATCCACCACGATGGCACGTGGGTGGCTCATCTTGCCCTCGATGAGAGTCTTACGGGTCTGGGAGGCTTTCTCCAGCCTGGCAACACTGATAGTCTTCTTAGGGCCGTCATCTGTCCAGTACAGATTACCTCCCATCCAGTCCACTGCTAACCCGTCGACTGTGTGGATACCTGAGATAAGCAAAAGGAGAAGGTTTTAAAAAAGGGAACTAAAAGCCGGCCAATGCAGGGTAGATGTCAGGAGTATTAAGTGGAAAAGATATAATCAAACTGTATTCATCTCCTCTATGAGCTTTGTAGTAGCCAGGCTTTGGTTAGAAAGTAGCGATAATTTTTAGAATCGGATTCAAAGCTATTTCTGACTCTTACCTTCCTTCAGTATGGTGTCTCTCTCTGTGCCGTCGATCTTTTGTCGACCAATAATGTAGCTGGTGGCTTCAGCAAAGTAGATGAATTCAGTGGCGGCATGAAAATCCAGAGCTCGAGGGTTCATCAGGTTCTCGATGGGGATCATGTACTCGTCGGGTACCTTTGCGTTCATATCCATGCCCCTGATGATTCCAGGACGACCCTTGCTGTACACCAAGAACAACTCGTGGTCTGGTTCTGGTGGAGAACAACAACTCTCATGTCATCTCTTTCTTCCAGCAATGTTTGTAACCACCATCAGGGGTTCATAAGTGTCATATCAACAGTTCCTGATACTCACTCTTGCAGGACTTGCCGTCGCTGCCCAGGCTGAATCCGAAGCGACAGCGGCAGGTACGAGTCTTGTGGCTGTTGCCTAGCAGGCAGATGTCAGAGCAACCTCCAGCTTTCCCAAACTGATCCAGTGCACATGCATGGCTGCGCACTGAATGAAAAGAAAAGCATACAAGAAACAACAGTTATGCAATGGTACGCAATTAAAAAGAGTTAATTATGGAGATCCTCTCTTGAGTGTGAACCTTGAGGTTGGCGCCTCTGATGGTACACGTGCAGCGCGGCGCCCCGGTCCACCCGCGTCACCACTTGGAAGTCGGAGCTGTTGAAGCGGTTCACTCGGATCACGCTGGTCTTCGGGTTGAGGTTGCCTTCGTCCGAGTTGGTGGCATACAGGTAGTTCTCAAACACGGTCAGCCCGTACAGGTGCTCGATCTGAAACACGGTGAGACAGGTGAAACGGCTGCTGTCATACGATTTGGATTTGTGTGTTTATCGTGCACGTCGCTACCGGAGTCAGTAAACTGAAACGTTCCGGGTATAAAACATGTGTTGACAGGTTCAAACGATGTGAAGTGAAATACAGCAAAGCAGATAAACAGAGACACAGAATGATAAAGAGTGTTTGTGTAAACTTGGCACGGGGACGTATAATGAATCCACTTCCAATCTGCTGCTCAACAGAGAGTGGCTTTAATTAAATAAGAGACTATTCTGTACAGCTACTGTCAGGGAGATGTATTGGTCGGGATCACATTACCAGAACACCAGACTCCCACCCCCATCCCTCACACGCATGCACCACACACACACACACACACACACACACGGATGCACTACGACCACAATCGCAGCCTTAATGCCATTAAAGTCATTACACCACTATAAGTTGGAGTTAAGCTTCGCCATGGCCGAGCTAATGCATCAAGAGGAGCACGAGCCAGGAAAATCAAACACTCTTTAAGTAATATCAATCACGGTAATCAAAACGAGGATCTCCAGGAGACGTCGGCTGCTTGCGTGGATACGCGAGACGACTGCAGACCGGCACCGTCTCACACGATGATGAGATTAAATATATGATGATGCAGATTGGGAAAACAGATGTTTTGTGTGACTGAAGGGAAACATTGAAAGTCAATAAGGAAGCCTGGGCGACTGCGGTTCATTCACAGAGGAAGC
>CAAKHC010017162.1:6942-22411 GCA_901007825.1 Macroramphosus scolopax | reverse complement strand
TTACAGACTGAAGCAGCTCCTGACTCAGATTAGCAGCAACCTCGAACCTCCAGCATCCTCCAGACACACACCCCATCACCATCCAGTGAATCTGCACAACATGGGACAATGTTACCCCCCTTCCTCCTCCTCTTCCTCCTCCTCCTCTCTCTCCAGCTTATGTAAGTGAGTCCTGATCTTACTGCAGCCAACAGTCACCCTGACAGGCACACACACACACACACACACACACACACACACACACACACACACACACACACACACACACACACACACACACACACACACACACACACACACACACTGGGCGAAAGTTTCATTATCATTAAGGTCAGGTTGTGTGTGGAGGAGGTGAGAGAGGGAGGGCGAGCGAGAGAGTCAGAGAGACAGAGAGAGGAGGAGGAGGAGGAGGAGGAGGAGGAGGAGGAGGAGGAGGCGCTCCTTGCAGAGAGGAGGATGCTGCGCTGACATGCGGACAGTCTGATCCTCTGATACCGGCTCTACCTGACTGCAGATCGGCCGGTCGACCCGCTGAGAGCCCGTCTCCCTCTCAGCACCTCCCCCGTGTGTCTCCTCTCCTCCGGACCGGTTCGTGTCGCCATGCCATCGGCCGCCTGCTCGGTCGGACTCCGCAACACCTTGTGCGCGGTGCTGTGGATCGGGCTGCTGTGGAGGAGCGTCTGGGCAGGAGGTAGAGTCTGAAATCATCTTCATCTAAACACATCTCGGTCTTGGCAGCAGAATAACAGCAGCTCAGTTTGTGTGTGTCCGGGCATCCCCGGCTGGTCGGGAGACGTCCTCTCCTCCTCGTAGGAGGGGAGATGGAGGGTCGTGCTCAGTCTTCCAGCTCTTGAAATAAATGCCGTTGCGAGCTATTTCCTGCGTGCAAGCAGCAACAGACCCCGAGAGAGTCCAAGTGGACCGGAGCCCACTCGAGTGCGTGGGAGCCTCCAGCAGCGGGGAGGCAGAGCTCTGTCAACATCAGGGGATTCCTGCAGGGAGACCACCGTCAGCCTGGTGGTGGTGGGCTCACACGGTGTTTGCAGTAACTTTGCATAACAAATTCAGTGTAATGGTCCGATCAAGTCAGTCTGCATGTTCTCCTTTCTAGATAACAGACTGTTTTCCTACTTGGCGTCACGTAGATTAAAGATATAATCCACATTTAACCCTCCTGTTGTCTTCAGGGTCAAAATGAAAACCCCGATACACAGAATATGAGGACAACAGGAGGGTTAATGATATAGAATGAATGTTTATCATCCTATTTTTGGTCAATGATTCCTGCAATGGTCTGGATTTACTCTTCCAATATTTTACTGAACATCTGTTGCTGACTTGTGTAAATAATAAGGTACTTGTACTTTGAGTATTTCAGTTTTCTTCTACTCCGCTACATTTATGAAACAGTTTGTTTGTTAGCAGGATGAAACAAAGGCTACCGTGCTGATTGTCAATGAACTTATAGTGTAACATGGGCCAAGGATGAACCCGTCACCTTCTGATACAGTTATCATAACAAGAACCCTGATTTATCTCCAGGAGGTTTGGTGGAGGTCTCTGCTCTCTGAGTGCCCGTCTGTCAACAACAAAAACTATGGCAGACAGACAGACAGACAGACAGACAGACACCTCTACTACATCTCCTGTGTTGAGTGAAGTGAAGCAGAACATTCAGTCCACACAGCAGCCGACATTAGAAAGATCTTCTGTTGCTTCTAACTTTCTCTCTGACTCATCAGGTCACATGTCAGTTTAGAACCAATCACAGCTCAGACGACGTTGTTGTTTTACAGATGTAAAAGATGCATCTGATACTGCAGCATCATCGGAGATTGTAGTCTAAACTGCTACGATGAAGAGCCGTACAGCCCTGAAAGATATTCTTACTGGTCTTAATAAAACTGACGATATTTTCACCTCATAAAATGTTCCAGGACTGCAATGATCACTGCAGAGAACGGCTTAGTTTAAAACACCTTCACATCATTCCAGCAGGCTACAGTCCTCTGGTTACTTTCCATGTACAATGCAAACACACACACACACACACACACACACACACACACACACACTATTAACGTCACAATGCTGCTTGTGATCGTGTGTGTTTGTTTTTTTAGATTGCGCCCGTGTATGAGGACAGGTTGTGTATGAGGACAGGTTGTGTATGAGGACAGGTTGTGTATGAAGACATGTTGTGTATGAGGACAGGTTGTGTATGAAGACATGTTGTGTATGAAGACAGGTTGTGTATGAAGACATGTTGTGTATGAAGACATGTTGTGTATGAAGACAGGTTGTGTATGAAGACATGTTGTGTATGAAGACATGTTGTGTATGAAGACCACTGCTCGGTCTGATATCTGAGGGTGTTAATCTGTCTCAGAGACACCTGGACACCAGGAGGAGGTTGCAGCCTCCAGCCGGCTGCAGCTCATCGACTGCGCTGCCGTTGTTTTGTTGTACAAACATCAATGAGCCATGTCAGCTTCATTTAAGAAGTATAGATCGTCTCCTCTTGTCTTCTCTCGTCTCCTCAACAACCCACTCATCCTGTAATTCATCTTTCTCCTCTCATCACATCACCTCTGCGGTTTCCTTCCTCCGGTCTTCTTCTTTACGACTAGTGAGTGAGAGGAGAGGAATGGAAGTGAGGGGGAGACGGGGGAGACGGGGGAGATTGTTATGGTTGAATAGCCGCGGCCTTCTTACACAACAAGATCCTGCGGCTGCAAACTTTGCAGAATAATGTGTCAAGTAAGCAGCAGGAGGAGCTGCTGAATGTGGAAGTAAAGCCGAGGTTAATAGAAGTGAGAACGTCTTGGTCCATCTTCTTCTGAATGTCTGCTGGATGAACGAGGCCGTTGAAGTTACCTTCAATCGTTGGCCTCTCACGACCCACCAGATCTGGGGAGGTGATCTCCTCTTCGCCAGGGGAGATTTCTACAAACATTTAGAGCATGTAAGGTTTCCTTTCTTCTTCTCTGCTGTGTGATTGTGACTCCGTCACTCCTCCACGTTGGGTCAAACTGGTTCAGATCCCTCAGACCTGCTGTTGGTGCTGATGAGTGAAATGTCTCATCAGGGTTTGGATGGATGGCTGAAGACGTTCTTGTTGTCCAGAAGGTTGATTCATTATATTTATTATCATGTTTATCTCCTGCGTTGGTTAGCGGTGAGCCAACGCTGCAGCTGACGTCCCCTCAAAACACCAGTTGGCAGTAGCAGCTTCTATGTTCAATATCTTCTTGACAATGGCGACTGAAGACACTGAACAGAGCGCCGATGTGAGAGCAGAGGTCCTGAGGTGGGTAGGTGAGGAAGCTGACCCGTCCCAGCCGATGACGTCAGTTACAGGAGAGGGAACCAACCTGAACCAACTGATGCAAATGTTCCAGTGAGTCCGTCCATGCGACGGCGGCACAGCGTGCAGCAGGTCGGCGTGAAGACAGAAGCAGACAGGAAGTTGGAGGTGACCCCATTTTAATCAGCAGCACTCTCAACCCAACAGCCGCAACGCACAGGTGGGCTCAGAGGGGTTTAACCTTCCATGAGGAGGAGAGCTCCCCAGAATATCAGCCCCTGATTAACAGGAGTCTTCACATCAGCGTGCTCCTAATGAACAGCTCCTGCTGCGTGGTCACATGAGGTCCACGGCAGCAGCAGCGGCAGCTCTGCATGACGACGATCTACATTTCATGAGTTAGGAACATTATTATTGTCGAGCGCGTCCTGAAGCCAGTTTCTTAAAATTGATTTCCTACCTTCCAGGCGGCTGCTGGGTTCAGTTGAAGCCACTGCAGCATGAAAATGATCCTGCAGACACTCGAGAGGAGTCAGAGAAGAATGTGAAGCTGAAAGAAATCAAGTTTATTACCAGTGAAACAGCCGGTGTGAGCAGAACAACCAAATCAAACACACGTAAAAATAAATCTCACGTTCACACAAAGTCTCGGAAAAACATTCATCGGCAGAACAGGTTCGATTGTCAGCATTGATTTGCCTCCGTCAGAAGTGTTTTGAGTGTGTTCCCCCCGCCCGGCGGCACCATCAGCTAACGTCATCATCCAAAATGGCGTCTGATGAACTGATGGTTGTAAGAGAGATCGGATTGTGCTCGAGGCCGATAGTGGGAGATAGTGTTTGTTTCATATCGTAAATACCAGCAACAACAAATAGAACAATATATATATATATATATACATATATATATATATATATATCATTGTTACCTCCTGAGTCATTTAAAGATCCACTCCAGGGGGCGCTGTGAGCGTCTGTAGAGGAGGTGAGGGGAGACAACGTGTCTGTAAACCTCCAGGCTCAGTGTAAATGAACAGAGATGACGTCTGCCCGGAAGGTCGGAAACCAAATGTGGTTAAATAGTAAATTCCAATACTGTGTTGAACATCCAGCAGCAGGACGGAGCTGGGCTGGCGTCTCTCTGCTGATGTTTGTGTTTCCTGCAGCTGGAGGACTGCAGACAAGCTGCCGTCTCCATTAGTCCCCAGCAATCATCAGGACTCCGAGCGAGCTGCAGCTCCTCCGTGGCTCTGAGGCGCGTCGACATATGGTTCCTCCTTCTGCAGCAAACGTAGCAGAGAAGACAACATCCCAGTGAAATATTCAACATCGTGCAGGGGGGTTGTTTATGTGTTCCCCCTGATGTTCCCCCAGTTCCACTTCCTGTGTGCCACTTCAAAGCCTGAACCCGAGGCGTTGATGTCTCCACCTCAGCAGGTCCACTCAGACCTTCGTGACACACTTCTGCAGGGTTAGAAGTGTGCAGTTTGCTGTTCGGTGTGAGTTAGTGCGAGAACCCGGGATTATCCTCTGCAGCGCGGCTGCAGGATTGCACGGATGCTGCTGACACTTCCCCACAATAGAAGCAATTAACTGAAGCTTAACTTCTGTCTGTTTTAAGCCGCAGCTGAAAGAAAACCATCCGGAGTTTATAGTCTGAGGAGCGGCGGAGACGTCGGACACGTAGGAAGAACGTAACATAACAAAGAACGTTAAGTCAAGACTTTTGCAACATGTCGTTGCTTTTTTCTTAATCCGATGAATGTGGTTAGGAACAGAAACACTGAGTCCGATGTGTTTTATCATTTTGTCCCTTGAAGAAATTAAAAACAATGTGAGTCGTAATTATTTTTGAATTCACATCAATTTCCGAAAAAACTAACTTGACTTGAGGCCAAAAGCTCCCTGATCTTGTTTGTTTATACTTAAAACTAAAATGTAAAGACGGTCGTTCGTGGTGATACCAGGAGGCTCCGTTCCATGGCCAGCTGTCGTCAGCCCCTGTTGGTTGCCTGGCAACCTCACGGGGACGAGAGGCCTTGATGCTAAGCTAAGCCAAGCTAACGGTGTTCTGACTTCCTATTAAACAGATAAATATCAGAGTGATGTTGATCCTGTTTTCTAACTGCCAGCAACAAAGTAAAACTGTTCCTTTAAAGCTGCTCAATCAATCTGGTAGACGAGGCCTCTGGTTCGACGTCAACATCAAACTAGTTCAGATCTCAGAGGGCTGCTGGTGAACAAATCCCTCGATTGAATTCTTTATTCTTTTCTACATTTGCTCCCTAGAATCTCTATTAAACGAGCGTACGGCCGTGGATGGAGGCCCGAGGATGTTGCTCCCCAGCAGCAGGCGATCCAACGGATCCGAAACGGTTTCCTGGGATTAGAGTGACAATTTGGATTTTTAGTTTGAGTTACACGCACAAACTCAACTCGTCTCCTTGTCAAACTCGCTCAAAGCAGATTGGCACAATCAGACGCGTCCGCCGCCAAGCTCTTTAAAAGGTTAATATTTCAGTTCCCATTTGCCTCAAAGCTTAGCCTAAGCCGCCGCGCTGCGCCCTCATCCGACCGACTGATACAGGAATCCCTCTCAAATAGGTCTGTTGATGCATTCCGAACCGCATGTGTGTGGGAGATAATCCGCCGCGCCGCTTCCCGATAGCGACGCCTGTCAGGCTGTCGAGTAACCGAGTGTCTCCGTCGCAGCTCCACTGGAAGTCTGAGAGAGCTGCAGCCTTGTTGGGAGAGAGAGGATGTTTTCCAGTGTGATCGTCTCCCGGCCGAGACGGGGTTCAATGTTTGGCTCCACTGCCTGATTGATTGATTGATTGATTGATTGATTGATTGATTCCTGTCATGAGTTCTTGCTTCGACAAAGCGCCCCTGAGCGTTCTACGACGTCATGGCCCGGTGGTTCTGGAGGGTGAATGTGAGGGCAGATGCAGAGCCTTCATGCAGACGTCCTGCAGGATGAAGCTCTGACGTGGAGGAACGTTGTTCATGTCAGGTTGTTCTCACTGAAACATTCTGCTGCTTGACAACTTCTAAATACAGATTGAAACGCTCGACAGGAGCGACGTGCTGCCGCTCTGCTTTGCTGCCGCGTCCTCAGCTCAGGGGGCGGAGCCGCGGTATCAAGGCCCCGCCCACCTCCATGGCAGCCATTAGTTTACTGCAGAGCAACTAATGTTTACGGTTTAAAACAGACATGGTTATGGAAGGTCTTATGACCAGTACTGCAACCAGCCCCCAGGGGGCGCTGTTAGCCTCACTTTCTGTGAACTCTCACGGCGTCCATCTCTTTATCATGGAGACACAGCTAATCCTTGGAGGAAGCATCTGACCTCTAGACGCGCGGGGACGCAGGTTCTTCTGTCAGCATGACGACCTCTTCGTAGAGAAAACAAACCGCCAGAGTCGGCTAACCATCTCACCTTGGGTCATCTTCTCTAAGAAGAGCAGTAGACCAGGACTTAACTTCTACTGGAATGATACTCAAAGAGAGTCTGTGTGGAGTAAATGGCATCAAATGACACATTGAACTTGGACATAGGAGCAACGCCGCCGGGCGTTTTGGAAGAATACAGCAGGTCACTGATGGATGCTGAGGGCGGATGCAACAGTTATTATACTGCAGCTCCTCACATACTGAAACACTCTGATGGAAGTCATCTTCTATACTGTGAAAGCTTCAGCAGCACTCAGGTCTATTTTTACATCTGACTCTAAAAGTAGAATATGAACGTTACATCACCAGATAAATAGAAAAGGAAGGTTGTTGTAAATCATGGACCCCCAATCCCTGTGACTGAGGTCCATGAAATCAAACGGGGGTCCGTGGTCAGATTAGTGTCAGTTAAAGATCAGATAAACGAGTCTGTGAGCGGTTTACATTCAGTTTCAACACATTATTACATTTCCAGATTATGATTCATTAGAAGATTTACGAGCTGGAGTCTGTCGGTTCATCACCACTGGTGGGACACTGGAGTGGAGGAGCTTCAGGAGCGTGGAGAGATGGAGCTGTCTGTTTCCTCTGGCATCACCTTCCTCCCTCCCTCCCTCCCTCCTCCTCCTCCCCCCCAGCCCTCCCCGCTGCTAACGGGAGGCAGGCAGGAGTGTGAGGAGAGTTTCAATGACTTGAGTGCACTCACACAGCGATGTTTCTGCTCAGTGGAGCGGCTGGAAAACATGTCAGCACAAACACATTTGTATTACTGCTGCGTAGGACTTCATTGACTGTATTCATTCCCTAACTGTTCCCCTCTAATCCCAACCTCTACCACTACTGACATTTCCACTTAATCCCACCCTTATCTGAGCATTAACCCAAATCTAACTGCGAAGGAGGCCCGAAAGGAAGAAAGGAAATGTTCTGACTTTGGAATATTTTCCTCTTCCGTCTTTCTTTTTGAGGACTTTTAATCCTCGTGGGGATTAAATGTTTTCACAGAACTATAAGAAGACGAGTCCTCGAGCTGTGGCAGCTACTTTAAATCATTTCTGTTTTTCTGAATTCCGTCTCGCAGCAGCTACAACTGCTTGATCCTTCTCACTGCACCTGCACGCCTCGTTGCCTTGAACTCACATCTCGCTCAGTGTCAAGGCACAAGTGCTCGTCACGCTAAGAGCAGCCGGTTGCTATGACAAACGTCTTCATGAGACCTAATCTCCGATGTGAAATGTGAGGTTCAGTCATCCCAGACGCTGTTGACACTCATCTTTCTGTCACTGGTGTCCATCTGCGAGCAACAAATTTAGCATCTCTGCAAATGCTCTCGCGAAGGGAAACTGACACACACGAGGTATCTAGATGTTATTTTCACGTCTGTTTTCAACCTCAGTTGACTGGCTGAGGTGCTGCCAGCCAATGAGGCAGCAGGAGTTAATTATACTGCACAAACATTATTCATCGATTATCTTTGTCACTTTGTTTTCAGATAAGTTAAGAAGATTTAATTTGTCCTGACACAGTCGATCCTTCATCTGCAACAAACCTGCTCTTAAGTTGCAAAAAGAAAGTCGTCATGTCCGTGTCGGAAATCTCGTGTTCTGGCGTCTGACTGGTTTATTACTGAGGAAGAGACCGAACACATGACGTCTGACTCGACTCATAAAAGACTCGCAGGACAACCACGACTTTGCAGGAGGACGCTGATTCCCATTTTAGACCGTTGTGAAGCTGCGTCGCCTAATCTCACATCGAGTAGCGATGCAACCTGTGTGTTTGTGACGTCTGGCCACGGACGCTGGCTCTCTCGTGTGGGACTCACTGTCACCTCTTGAGGTACAAAGTGGTATCAGGAGACAAGACGGGCTAGCTGCTTAGCATCTGTATGAATTATCCCTTAAAGCTAAGCAGACGGTTTATCTAGCAGATGACTTTGTCTTTGTGTTGACGTCCAGCGTTGGTTCAGGCTCTGCAGACGCCACAGTGATGTTTTCTAATCAGACATTTCTTGTTCCAAAAACATTTTGTAACCTGTTTGTTTGGGTAAAATACTTTGAGGCAGAACGTCGGATGGGACCATGGTGTTGAAAAGAATAAAGATTTTGCTGCTTTCGTACTGCAACCCAACAGAGAAACAGTTAGTATGGTTGAGCAACAGTATTTATCGCTGATTAATCTTCTGTGCTGCCCAAGGGAGAGACGCCGAGGCAGGACTTACACTCAGGAGAGGAACAAGACAGCGAGGCCGCTGAGAAGAAAAGATTTAAAGGAGTGTTAAAGTTGACGTGGAGTGAGAGGAAGGTGGAGAAGGACACACAGCTGCACTGACAGGCTGGTCATGATGATGGCGGGGGGAGACTGGACGGAACCAGAGGGAGGATGGTGTGAAGGAGATGATGCCATCTGCTCAACTGAGCCGCTCAGGCCTGACGCAGCAACACCTGCTTCTCATACGACGGCTCGGACGGGAAGGCATCAAATGTTTGAGATGTAACATGGCCAAGGAAGACCTGGGGCGGATCCTTTCAACAAGGCAAAACACAACAGTACATGAAGTCCACTGGAGGTCAGAACTCTCAGGTTGGGGCTGGATTACACTCCCAAACAGACGAGGACAACACAACACTTCTGCTCATATCCTTCCTGCAGATCGCCTGGAGGACGCGTCTCACACACGTGCAGCAGGTTGGAATCCAAAGGAAGACGTACTGCAAACACTCGCACTGCAAATCAAATCAGAATGGCTGCATGCTTGCGAGATGAAGAAGAGTTGCTTTGTCTGTTGCACATGAAGAAAGAAAGAAAGAAAGAAGATTGTGTGTGCGGTTGCTCAGTTCAGCAGCTTGTCCGGATCCTTGCAGCATTGTGACCGCGTGTCCTTGTCTTGTTGATGAATGTTAGGTTGTGTGTAATTAAAATGCGTGTGCATGATGTAAAATATTAGAACACTGATAACTGTGTTTACGTCACATGTGTATCACTAAGTGTGAGTTTAAGTTTGTGAACAGGAGACCTTCATGATCTTCATCTGATCGCAGCTCAGTTGCTTCGATCACTCAGTTTCACACCCAGAGCGTTGTTCAAGTGCCAATCCTAACATTGATTAATGTGTGTGTGTGTGGGGGTGTCTGTGGGTCTGTGTGTGTGTGGGGGTGTGGGTCTGTGTGTGTGTTTTATTTGTCTCCACGGGAGCAGACATGCTACACTGGGAATGTATTCCAGATACAGTCGCTGCTACAAGTCTGATGAAGCACTTGAAGCAGCGACCAGCTTCTGGAATACAAATTAAAAAGTAACAAAGACAACAAAAAGATGAGCTTCCCTCTGTATTTCAGCGAGCTGGCGCAGGCTGAGAATAACACACAAATACAAACAAACAGAACCACAAAGGAGCCCATCTTCACGGTGTCAGTCTCCCCCTTTCGAAGCCATCAAAGCCTTTTGGATATTTCTTTACAAGCTTAAACTTGATTGTGGCTGCTGTCGCTGAGGACCATTGAATTACATCACTATCTTATTCTGTCTGACGCGCTTGTTTTCCTCCCCCGGTAAAGTCCTCCCAGCTGATACATACAGCACACAAACACCCAACACATGAAGCTGTAGCTAATAGGTTGATGTGGCGTTAAAGGTTACCAGAACTGGATGTTAGTGTGTGTCCATATCAACAGAGGCTGAAAACCTGCAATGCACCCACAACTGGAGGCCAGACAGGAACATGTTGAAAACACTTTCATAAAGGGTTTGGCCTCTAATATTCAGGGCTTCAATCGTCCATCTGATAATGTAACACATCAACAATCACAACAGGCTGCAGTTCATTTACTTTATAGTCAGGTAGGCAGAAACATGGAGGTTTAAAACTGTAAGAAGTAGATATAAGATGGTTCAAATTAAAGATGTTTAGTTTCACTTTGAGTTTCCTCGACATTGAGAGCCTGGAGAGTCAATCAACACATTAAAACACACTATGAGAGCCTGGAGAGTCAACCAACACAGTAAACACACTATGAGAGCCTGGAGAGTCAACCAACACAGTAAACACACTATGAGAGCCTGGAGAGTCAACCAACAGAGTAGAATGATCCCAGGGAGTTTGATAAGTGAATGCTATGATCTCTGGGGGTTTTAACCTGCCAGTATATCAGCGACGTGTTCACGACCGACTGTGATTCAGGAAGTAAATTACACTCTGACACCCAATCTTCTCTTGATCAGATGCTGTTGGCCATCAATCTGAGGATTATCAGTCCAGTCGTTCCCTCAAACTGTTTTCTCACAAGTCCAGAAAGTATCTGCAGGCGCGGATGTGAAAGGTCACTGTATCAACATGAGACTGTTTTTTGTTTGGGGAAGCCTTGATGTCTGCTGTTTCAAAGGGCCGTGGTTTAAGCTGTGTTGAGAGTCCCTGGAGAGCAGAGATACCTGTGTGACCTCTCCATCTCAAAGAAAGGATGAAAGGCCACTTGTGCTGGTGCTTGACGAGGGTTTAGTAGAAACCCAGAGAATGTCCTGTCACACAAAATAATCTGGACTGTTGTGACTATTTCAGGACATCAGTAGAGTACAGAGACAGCTTCATTGATTCTGAGTCTGCAGTCCGATATATGGTGACTTGCACAACAAAAACCTTATTGCTGCTGTCTATGCATTACTGAGGATAGGAACTCACAGATGGATGTCCTTCTTTACCCTGGATAATGTATATATATAACATCCTGCTGCATTGCCTTTTCCTAAGAGGCTTGTTTCGGGGACTTTCTCCTGCCTTGAATCAAGTGTCAAGGGGCCGGACAGAGGATGTCGCACACTGTACCGAATGTAAAGACATATGAGGCGTTGTTGCTCTTCTGCTGTATTCATGTTGCAGCCCAAGCAGTTTGATTTCGGGCTGATGCCACTCATTATTTCCTCCTCTGTGATTGAAGGTGCTGAAATCAGCTGCAATGCTTTTGATGGGGTTAATAAGAATGTGCAAACTCACAGGTTTCCACCCTAGAATGAGAGTAAAAGGTTTGATACCTCAACCCACACAGTACCCGGAAGATGAAGGAGCCGAATGAGATTATCTGATTGTCAAGTACATTCATTTCCTTGTTTCCTCCAATCCTTTACTGTACATACATATGCAATCGCTCATTTTCACTCTCATCTGTGTTACAAGTGTCTCAGCTGAAAATCTTTCCCGATAAACGACCCTTCAGTCTACAGCCGTCACATTCGTGAATGTAACAGCGAGTTTCAATCGAACAAACCTCAAAAGACCTCAAGTCTGTCCATCATTTCCTGCACTGAACCTAACTGTGCACCTTTATTTTGCAAACTGCAAGAACGAGACGGGGTCGTGGATGGTTCCACTTACCACTTGACTTTGCCGTAGGAAGTCTGTTTCCTTAACGATTCTGTTTTTCCACCGTTCAGTCCCCAGCTATCTGTATTCATGTGCCCCTCTGATAACACATCACTGAGATGGTTAATGGTGACCCGCTTGCTATAAATGAGGTAATTGGGTTGCGTGCAACAACGATACAATAGTAGAATGTAAACGAGCCCACACATGAGACCAATTAAGGCCGAAGAATTGTCAGCCACCAATGACTTCCTGTCTACGACCGAACTGAAACACAAATGTGCCGCTCGAGCTACAAATCACCTGGTTTACTCTCAAAGGGTCTGAAATTATCTCAGGCTGGTCTGGTCGAGGGAGGAGCAACTAAACAAGATGAAGAGTATGAGGAGTCCACTTACTCAGCTTTTCTATTCTTTCAGGATTCTGAGTTTAATCTCAGAATTCTGAATTCTGAGTTTGAGGTAAGAATTAAAAAAAATAATTCAAACAGGAAACAAGTGAAACAAAAATGGCGGCTCTCCCTACACAGGTGTAACATAAACCCGTCGGCTCTGCGCACCGGACCTGCGCAAAGGTTTGAAAAACAGGTTTCACTCGCATCATGATTTGCATGCGTGAGGGATCTCAGTTTAAACAAGCCGTTGTGCTTTTATGAGCGATCCAGTTTAGAGGACCTTGAATTGCGAACTGTACTTGTACTGCTTCCATGTCTTTCTAAATAAAGCATTCAATCAATAAATCAATCAATCAATCAATCAATCAATCAATCAAAGTCACGGATGTGTACTACACTACCCACAATCCTTAGGAGTAACAGCGAGGCCTCTGATTGGCGGAACGCGCTTTTACCATGGAAATATTTCTTACACCCGCGAAATTCGTGGCTTGTGAAGGAGCTGCTACCACTGAATTCTCCGGTCCTTTACATGAGCTACGTTTACCACCGATAAACGATGTTTTCCTTTTGTGACATGCTGCGTCGACAGGAGTTAAAAACTACAAGTCAGGTCCTGACTGGAGTGTCGCGTTAGAGAGAGAGAGAGGACTTGTTGGTTGTCCGGGCCACTATGACAGACACGACTTGTAATGTGGTAGGTTTATGCTAGTTCGGTAACGTTAGCTAACACTAGCGAACACGAGTCTACCTTAAACTACATATATCATATTAATCACGTCGTTCAGTGAATATATATAGATATATATATTAAGATACAATTATACAGTAGAAGAAGGGACATTTGCAGTGGTGTATGGGATGAGTAGTTCCCTCACTCTTCAGATAATTATGTGAAGTATTGTACCTTTGCCCTTTTTTTCTGTTTTCCAATTACTTTTTTATAATTGGAAACAGAAGAAAAATGGCAATTTGAACGACAGTAAATGAAATAAAAAAAACTTCAACTTCCACCCCCCCCCCACACACACACACACACACATCCACACACAATGACTGAATATGTGTTTATACAAAATTTAAAAAAAAAGTAATGAGACGCCTCATTGTCTGTCGTTGTAAACAGACTCCAGGAAGATATTTGGCCTGCATGGTTTTGCTCAGAGAAGTCTGTAAAGGATACAGGTCTTCTGCTGGAGTGTATGGTTGGCAGCTTGTTATAAGGGTGGACGGTTGGAAAGAAGATGTGTGGGTTTGTGTGTAAATGCTGCTCTGTGCTGTTTTTAAACGAAGCTGTTGGAGGTGGAAGTTTAGCATGCATGGGCTGTCTATGCATTTCTTCTGTTTTTTATCCTCCTTCCCTTTTCTTTACCCGGCTCCCGTCATGCTTAACTGGCCTTTCTTTGCACCACACCGATGTGTGTGTGCATGCGTGTGAGTGCAGGCTCAATGGAGGATAAGCATTGGCTGTGCTGCCCAGATAACCCCGCTCCTGATAAGACCAGCAGGACAGTGACAGAACCACCTAGAGCTGCACTCTCGGGGTATTTTTCAAAGATATGTTGTCACCTGTCTTGCCAGTTGAATTGATTTCCGTCCTCCTTATTATTTTCAGATAAAACAGTCCCCACAGCCGCCCCAGCTGCCATGTCTCCACCCGGAAGCACGAAGGAAAGCAGCCCCAAAGGCAAAAGCTCCAGTGCTGTGGCCGAAGGTTTTCTTCAAAAAGGACAGCACAGCACCCAGAAGGGGGTCATCCTCCCTTCCGCCCTACCCCAGAACCTGCTCCCTCTCCTGGGCAGAGGACTCAGCATAAGCTCCCTCCCTGGAAGTCATTCCCTGGAGCAACAGAGTGGGGGATTACCGAGGAGGGTAAAACCCCCAGCATCAGCTGCTGTATCAGGCCGGGGCAGCGATCCAACTGAGCTTCCTCCCATGGACACACACGCCGAGACTCCTCACACACAGACACACACTCCTGAGCAGGAGGCTGAGATCACCACTGTGGGCACGATGCAGGACGTGGACACAGAGACAGGAGCTCCTGCAGCAGGTAGGATGAGTAAACATGGTGGATTGAATCTTTCACAGTGGTTGAACATGACTAAAGCTGATGCACCCGTACATTATTGTGGCCCTTTGCACTTAGCTGGAATATTTCCATTTTTGGCCACTTTGTACTCCTACTTCCTCATAGTAGAAGTGGGAGTAGAATGAGTTTTGCAG
This sequence comes from Macroramphosus scolopax, assembly GCA_901007825.1. Classification (NCBI taxonomy): domain Eukaryota; kingdom Metazoa; phylum Chordata; class Actinopteri; order Syngnathiformes; family Centriscidae; genus Macroramphosus; species Macroramphosus scolopax. Next base: position 7,678 of record CAAKHC010017162.1, on the reverse strand, counting down.
GTTATGTAGTGTTTTTACGTAGTGGTATTCCTCCGTTTATATAAATCTGATTACGACTCCCTCCACAGAGGAAGAAAGCATGTGATTGTTTCACTGTTAACCTCTATGGGTCTTTGCTTTGCAGCAGGTTTGATCCCCATAATTTCCATCATTAATTACACACAGCAGGGATTTCAAATGAGTCACATTAAAAGGGATTACAAAGCACGTTGAGGAAGAACAAATAATGCAAAATGAACTCCTCTGCTCGCTCAGCTGTGTCTAGCTGCACGGTGAATTTCTCAGAACCAGAGGGGTACATCGACTCGTCTGATGACCCCCCTCTACCAGACGGCACGATGCTCCACTGCACCTACACAGTGACCGTGTACACCGGCTATGGGGTCGAGCTGCAGGTACATACACACACTAACACAAACACATCTAGAATCAGTGTGTATAGAGTAAAACCTGGGTGACTTCATCTTGCAGTAAGTTTTTGTTTACTTTGACTGTGTGGATGCTTCTCATATCAGGTTGAACTCTGCCTCCCAGTGGCAGCTGGTGGAAATGCTGCTACTGCTCTCTCTCTCTCTCTCTCTCTCTCTCTCTCTCTCTCTCTCTCTCTCTCTCTCTCTCTCTCTCTCTCTCTGTCTCTCTCTCTCTCTCTCTCTCTCTCTCTCTCTCTCTCTCTCTCTCTCTCTCTCTCTCACTCACACAAACACACACACACACACACACACACAGTACTGTCCTC
>CAAKHC010017159.1:0-21655 GCA_901007825.1 Macroramphosus scolopax | reverse complement strand
TGTGAAACTGCAGCTTTAATAATTCAAATGGAAAACAGGCTGGTTTTAAATGGCACCGCCGTCTGCTTAACATACACCAAAGCAAAACAGCCCGAGGTCGCGGGGATGCCGCGATGGATCTCTGCTTGTTTGCTTTGGAGAAGGTCTTCATCAGACAACCGGGATCCTGAAGACAACAAGAAGCCAAGAAGTGTGGTGCTGCACGCTGCCGTCGCCTCAGGCGGTGGGCACAGTTTCACACACTGTTTGCCTCCGTCACTGAGATTGTGAGTCTGGGGTTTATATCTGTAACACCATGCGAGATAAAACACTGAGACAAAACTCGGCTGCAGCAGGAGTCTCCACGCGCACACACACACACACCAACAGGTAATCCACTCTTCACCTGAAAGCCCGGGAACTAATGTTGACAACATTCCGAATCGGTGTGAGCACCCGAAGATGAAGCTGTGACTCTCCCCGGCTTTCGGGAGCAGCAGCAGACAGCGGTGAGGAAGAGGAGGGGGGGGAGTCCTTGTTGTGACAGCAAAGGAACACAGGGGAAGGAATTTCTGCAGAAACACCACATCTGGCCAAGAAAGGAAACACTTTTGCCTTGTTCTGCTCTGTTGAATATTGTTGTGTTCGTTATCGTGTGCGCTGATATTTAGTTATCGTTATGACACACAATCACAACCTAGTTGTTCTTCTTCTATTATTATTGTTAACCTCCCTAAATAAGAAATCAATATCAACTGAGTGAACAATTTTGGCGTCAACAACAAAATTACACTAAAGGGCAGCTGCTTCCCGACACTGGAACAACACGGACACACACTCACAGCAGGAGCGAATTAAAGCAGCGTCAGATGAGCTGAGCCTGCAGTTCAAGTCTGTGTGTGTTCACCGGGCTGCCTTCCTTGTTGGGATGTGTGTGTGTGTGTGAGGCCGCCGAGCCAATAATAGTCCGGTTTGATAGAATAAACTCCCATTAAACCTCCTTACTTCCCCCCACAGACAGCTGAGACTGGGGTGAAAATTACAGAGCGTTGAGGTACGTCCGGATGGAGCAGATGCCTTTGGTCACAGTGACTGACCCTCATCTGCCCTTCTGGCTCTACACCACCACTTATCCAGGAGGATTTATGTACACATACGCATCCTGCAAGACCTTATGTAACTGTAACTCGATAGCCGAGCTACGAGCGCGTCAAGACAGGTTGTTGAGATTCGAACACGTGAACCTCGTGTTGCATGTTCTCCTGCTTCGGCCTTGAATCCAGACAGTAGTTGAGTTTGCCCGCCTGCCTCAGACGTAAAGAGCCGTAGGTTCCACGGTGGTGGTGGTGCCAGCGTGCCCGCCTGCAGCCCGCGGGGAGAGTGGCTGCTTTGAAATGAAGGAGATGACAAGCGTGGGGGGGGGAATTAACCCGCTGAGAACTCTGGGACAAATAATGAGGGAGATCTAACTATTCTGGAGTTACATAACAGCCCGGAATAAAGTTGTTTGGGGGCTGCGGCTGTTTATTACATGTTTGATACCGATTGTTTGTCCGTCTGTAATGAAACTCGGTGGCGGTCGAGGACTTGTTTCTATACTGAACTGCACCAGGAGGGCCTGGGGGGAACTCCTCCCTGCCTGTCGGTCGCTCAGTCGGTAGAAAAAACAATCGGTAGATTTAATATCAAATGAAAATAAAGTCTGTCTTCAAGCTTCAGTTAAACAAGTGCCTGCTGGTACACGGTGTTCCCAGATGTGCGGCTATAGAACGGATCCTCGGCCTTGATAACATCTTGTTAGAGAATGCAGAGGCAGCCGTGGACGTAGCAGCAATCAGAACAGTGCGTTTTTCAGATTCATGCACATTAATATGCTTCTTGATATGAACAGAAAGGAAGTAAACAAGTAGGTCATATATCTGTGTGTGTGTGTGTGTGTTGCCGCTGCTGCTTCGCATGCCTCTGCTCTCCGAGAAGGAGGCGTTCGTCTCTACATTTCCAGCCACACACGCTCGTCCTACTTAGATTCACGGTTAAACAGTGTTCACCTTTACCTCTCCGGAGTAAGGAAAGTGTGCCTTTTTTTAAAGTGTGTATTTATAAATATGTAAACTTTCCTCCTGTCCGGCGGGCGCGCAGCATCATCCAGAGTGGGCGATAGAAAATCATTACGGGGAGGAACATGATCTCCCCTTTAAATAGCCAATTACTTGTGATGAATGCCAGCTCGGAGAGGGTAAAATATGCAGAAAGGCCGTCCCCTTGTCAACACCGGGCAGGGTACCTGTCTGCAACCCCGGAGACACACGGATGATACTGTCTGCTGCCCTCTTGACACACACACCTCCACTCCTTCCCTCTTCCTTCCTCACCTACTGTATTGATCTCCTTCGGTAACGTCCGTTTGGTTGAACGTATGCTCCATTAATCCCAGCCGAGCGTCGGCATGTCAACGTATAGGATAAAGGCAGGGCGAGGAAAATCCTGCAACAATACGGCGTTTAAAAATAAGCACGCGGCGAAAAGCAGGGTGTCAGTCTCTTCTCAAGTCGGAGACGTTTGAGGTTTGACAGGCTGCGGCGACGACTGCAGTCAATTAGGCCGAGAGTGGAAAAGAAGGAACACTCGACTGTACGCTTCCGCTGCGCTAAACCGGAGTTTAGTACGGATGTTATTTCCCATCAAAAATGTATATTTGCACCCAAATCTTTATGATCTATAACCGCGGTGCATCGTTCCTCCTATAATCGTCTCTCCGAAAGCACATGCCAGACATCCGAAGCAGCACAGTGAGCTTCTCTTCAGGCCGCAGACGAACATTAAACTTCCCCACAATGCCGTCAAACATACGGTCCAAAGCACACAGACATAAAAACACTCTGCAGAGGAACCAAATCATGGTATGACATCTTCTAGATGTCGACACACACACACACACAGCATTAATCTCTGAAGCAGACATGATCGATAAACAAGTAGATGGATGTTAAAACTTTATTCGGGAGCGGTTTGGACACTTAATTCCAGTGATGACTGGATTCCCAGTGAACGTTAAAGGTATTCTCAGCCCGCCAATGTAGGCGGGAAGAAAGAGTCAACCCACTCGTCTTCCCCTCGTGGCCTCTCTGTGGACGCACTACAGCATCTCCTCCATTGTGGAGAAGAATCCGCCTGTCAACAGGCTGCCTGGGAATTGATTTATAACACTTTTATAACTTGCCAGGTTGAAATTCCAAATAATATATATATTAAAAACTGCTAGCAAAATGGAACCAGTGACACAAATTTAAATTTGGTGGATATGATTTTTTAAGCATCTTTTCTCTTAAAGTACAAACAGGAGTCACCTCAACAACAGAGCCTCTGTGTTTGATTAACTGTTCCTGAGCTCATATATTATGTGAAACTCAGTGTTGGCGAGTCCATTGTGTGATGACGTGCGACGCCGAGCAAACAAAGGAACCACAACAATGCGTGTATCTGCTGCTCACAGCTGTAAAAACATGACCTCACATCCTGTAAATCCATCTAACAGACACAGATAAATACAATCCCCCTGCAGCGGTTCCAGGAGGACACCGGAGGCGTCGGCCGATCCCTCACACACAGCCGACAAGCCTCTCAGTCAAGGAGCTTTGGTTCGGAGGTAAAACGTTTAACCGTCCCCAATCAGCTGCCCAGCACGCCGTTGGAGTAAAGTAATGAAGAAGTGCTGGGAACCATCTAATACTCCGACACTTTCCTGGAGGTGCAGATGATCTGCTTTACTGAGCAGCGTTGGCTGAAATAGACTCATAAATCTGTAATAAGGACCTGCACTTCAGAGCACTGAATCCAGCTTGTTTTCCCTCTCTGTCTTTCTCTGTGAAAATGGTGCATTGAATATCGACTTCGCTGTGCACACGATACAGTGTGACTCCCGGAGGGAGCCGGGGAGCTTCAGAACGACATGCAGCAGCAGTTATATACGTCTCAGGAATCCGCCTCACCTACGACCGCGGGGACGGTTTTTTTCCTCTCCCAACATTTCATGCCGGTGATGACAGCGGGGTGCGAGAGGTGTCGGGCGGCCAGAATTCACAGCGGCACTGTTTACTAAATGCGCTGCACACAACCCCGGCAAGTGCGGCCCGCACATCATAAACACTTTATTTATGTGCAGCTCCAGGAATAACCTCTGAAGCAAAGTGCACAATCATGACATCACCATTTCTTCAGATTAAAATGAGGGAAGGGTCAATACAGCTTCTACTGACACCACAACCTTCAGTATCTGGTTTGTCTAGTTTATAGTTGGACTCTGGGGTTTTGATGTTGTTGGTCCGTGATTTAAGTTTCTAGTTTTCTGCCTGTATCCTGTGTTCTGGTTGTTCGTTGCTGGTTTCCTGTTTTGTTTTGTATCTGCCTCCTTGTGTCAATGCTACTTGTTCTACTTCCTGTCTGTGTTTGGTTCGCCGCTCTGTCATTGATGTCTCGTTACTCATTAGCTCACCACCTGCCCGCGTGTTCTCACCTGGGGTTTGTTTTCTTCCTCGTTGGTATTGAAGGTCTCGGTTCTCCCTTTGTCTTTGTCAGAACCTTTCGTGTATTGCAAGTCTCTGTGTTTTCCTCTGGTTACCTCTGCACTTCACACCACTACTCGGCATCCCAAACCATTACATGTCAGAGTATATAGAGTGTATCGTATACGTGTGTGTGTGTGTGTCTGATCCAGTGCCGATACTGATCATCACATCCTTAATCAGAACACTACATCATCTGTATGTTTCTCATTATCTTCAAGGCTTTGGAGAGGAGATAAATGTCTTCTTCAACATATCAGAATCGTTTTCCTAACGTTGAGTGACCTCATCTGTTTCCTCCTGACAAACACAAACATCAAATTAAGAGACATTCATGTGTAATATATTAAACCAGATTATGTGTCTTCACCACAAAAGCTGTCGGCTCTTTATATAACACTTCGTTGAGTCTGTATTGCTTTGTTGCAGCCTTGAGCAGGACGTTATGTTTGTTCAGCAAAATGCACATTGCTCATTCTGTATGTGAACCATCGGAGTAAGAACAACCACGCACGCCACTGAGGAAACTACAATTGGTAGTAAATACTACTTTAAATACTTCAAATAAAAAGAAACAATTATCCCAAGGACTCCAGGGTAAATTATACAAAGATATTCCGTGCAGAAGGAACGGCATCGCAGCTACGTCCTTACGCAACGTGACTTGAATAATGACTTATTCAACTAATATTAGTCGTTATTCTTTGGATTGTTGGTCAGAGAAAAGGATCTGTTTGGGAACATCACTGCGGCCTCGCTGGGCACAATCTGCTGACATTTTACCGACGAAATGTTGAGAGGAGAAAACAATCAGAACATTAAATCATAATGAAACTATCCCAGTCTCCATGTTGCACTGACTGATAAGCAACGGGAAGCAGAAGATGACATTTCACGTGACATTTTTATTAATCAGATGATTTGATGAATTCAGCATTATAAAGGGAAATCCGTCTGAAAGGACGTTCCCTTCAATGACAGTTGGAAAAAAGGGTTTGAACACAAATTAAAGCCCGATGACAAAACATTTCCCCTCATAGTTAACGTCGAACTCATCACTTCACACGCTGTGAACACGACTGTGGTCTGGTGTGTCATCACTCTCCCGGCAGGAGTGAAGAGCTAAACTCAGATCTGACCTAATCTGATTAAGGTAAAGGGGCTCATCCAACGATATCTATCTGACTGTGAAGTTATCAGAGCAAAGCCGGAGTTATTCATGAAGCAAGACAGAGCCTGGCCATGGTGAGCGCAGCTCGTCCGTCTATTACAATCCATTGCATCAGACCCGGAGAGGAAAAAAAAAAGCCTCATTTAGGTTCGGAGAGAAGAAAGGCTGTTTTCTGAGGCTCCGACGTGCTTCTGTTACTGTTACTGTGAAATAACTACACTCAAATTACTACAACACTGCTGCTTTTTTTATGAGCAAATTAACATTATAAAAAAAACCACCCATATTATGATTCCCAGGCTCATTTCACATAATCCATAATGCATAATGATATAATCTCCACCTGTCCAAGTGTCTAAGAAAACTATAATGAGCTACTACGTCTGTGCTTGGAGGGAAACTGATAGGACTCTGAAAATAGCCTGCCTGTGCTCTGAAATATTCAGTGTGTGTGCGTGTGTGTGTGTGTTTTGTGTGTGCAATGATTTGTGGCTTCGGTGCAGCCCAAGCAGGAGTAACTATCCTGGACAACAGTGCTGTTTGTTGTCTGCTTTGACAGAGCCGGCAGTGACTGGCAGGAACTCCATTCAGGAAGCTCCCTCGGGACACTTTGTGTGTGTGCGTGTGCGTGCGTGTGTGTGTGTGTGTGTGTGTGTGTGTGTGTGTGTGTGTGTGTGTGTGTGTGTGTGTGTGTGTGTCACAGCAGCCATTTGAAGAGCCTTACTGTGTGTGTTGTGTCCTCTCTGGTCAGCGACTGACCCTGAATCTTATCCTGCCAGATTGTCAGATTCCACATGCTTTACCGCTCCGCACCAGCTTGACGCTGCTTACGAGGGAGAGAGAGCGGGAGATTCTACGCACTGGAACATGTTAGAAAGAGTTTTAATTTGACTTACGTTCCCTCCCGCTAGGCGAGTTGAAATGCAACGCAAGCGTGTGATGGTATGTAACACATAATTGATCTGTTGGTCACGTCCGTGCGGGCGAACCCCGGAGCATGTATACTGAAAATAAAGGTTATGTTGATCTTGAATGGTCACACTTGTGTGCAAAATTACTACAAACAGCTTGATTGTTACTTCATTTAATGACCACAGACTCAATGAATAGAGCGGCTCATGCACAGGGGGATGCTGGGAAGGTGACCTTTTTCTCCACCAGAGGATTGGATGGAACAGGAAGTCATGGTACTTATAGCTTCCGGAGACCCCATGCCTCACTGGGGTGGGTGCTGTTAGGCTCCTGAGCTCCTAACACCCGTCCCCTCCTGCTGCATCTCCCATGGACACCTGTATATCCCTTACAGGCCTTACAATCTGGATATCACTATGCAATGTGGACTCCAGTGACAAATGGAAGTGGGTTAAATATACGCTTGTTTCCTTTGGGAAATATCTGCTTAGTGCTCAATACACTGGCAGGCCCAGACTAGTGAAAACCCTTCTCAAAGTTAATGAAAACTGAAAAGCTCTGGGGGGATTTGTCACTGATGTCATCACCACATGGTGAAGTGGCGACTCTTGTGTAAAATAACAGCAGGGAAATGTGTTTTCATGCAGCCCCTGTAATCCGCAGGACAGCAGCTGAGCTGTTGTTTTTTTTTTCCGAGCATGAAAGTGGACCGTCTTTAACGAGAGGGAAAATTCATTATCAGTTATGTGACTATGAGTAATATTTTGATCATCAATAATCCCTGCGCCAGAGGGGAGGCTGATGTCACTGATGGACAACAATCTGGGGTCGACTGTAGAACAATATCCTCTCACGGCTGCATCGCTTTAGTGCAAAAATAATGAGAAATGTGCAGAAAATGTGCAAAATATACATGTTATTGTAGGTTTTTCAATATTTTTGGCTTATTGCTGTTTGACCACAACTCCACTTCAAATTAACACAGTTCAATATATTCTCATTTAGATACTTTTTTGCTGCAAAGGCACAATGAATTACATCTGTTGCATTGATTATCTGTATGTACCAGTGTTTATCTGGATGGTTCCTCTCGGATGAGCGATTCAAATTAGATTATTCGTAAAATGAAATGTTTTTCTAGCTAAATCTGGGAATTATCTTCCAATCAGTACATTTTGTTGTCATTGGTAGTTAACCAGGCGTTTTACAATGTCAGAGATGTACAGTATACAAGGATGTCGCCAGAGTACCCGCCCCCTGTAGTAAACCAATCACTCTCTGCACAGATGAGAAAATATCACGTTTTATGTTGCAAAAAATTATAAAATCAGGTCTTGTTCTATTGCAAAAAACATAAAGGTAGTAAACTTTCACTTCAGTCCATATAAGATAATAACAGCCTGGCTCAGGGTTCTGGCTCTGCATGTTTCTCTGCTTCAGCAGAACAATGGAGGTTTTAGCGTCCAAACACAAGCCTCAGTGCAGAGAGGATCCTCTGCAGATCAGAATGGCACCGTGCAGAATTAACAATGCACCGAAATAAATCAAAATTCGTGTAAAAAAAAAAGAAAAGAAAAAGGATTCTCTGGGCCTTACCTTTATCTTGACTTGAAGCTATGCTTTCCTCCTCTTTCGGATTTGCAACCTGTGTTATTATGGACGTGTTGTCCATGGAAACGAGATGTTATGCACCCTCGGCTACACCGTTTTTATTCCTTGGCAAACATCGCCAAGCGTCCTCCAGTCCGCGGGCTGTGCACGGGCGTCCAAATCACATCGTATTCGAGGGAAGCGCTCCCGGTCCTCGGCACTTATCAACAATGTCAGCAGCAAGTCCAACATCGGAGGTGACAGTCCGATGTGCAGGAGGCAAACAAAGCGTCAGTCTTTGCATTAAAGCCGTGTGTGTCCGCGGTATGTGGCGAGCAGCGGTCGGTCCGTCCGGCCCCCGCCTGCTGCTGCTGCTGCTGCTGCTGCTGCTGCTACTGTACGCTGCTCCCGCTCCACTTCAGTCCACACACAATAACAACTGCGTGATACAGTGTTTACCCAGAGATGGCGACCGTCCTCCTGCCACAGAGCTCTGCAGGCTCACTACAACAACACGCCTTCATCATGTCTATTAGCCTCCTCGGTTCATGCTGAACGACCGTCCTCCTCTCGCAGTGCGCTGTCCCCTTAAACTTACATCATTACAACAAGTAGAAACTCTACACAGAGATGATTCAACAAGATATTATATTCTGGTATTGGAAATATCTGGGCAGGGTTTTAGACATACAGTCAGGAGGCAGCCTACCCAACAGAATACTATCAAATTCTGGATTTATTTTATTATTATTTATTCTTTTATTTTGTTAAAATACAATGTTGACAAATTCTTTTCACCCCATAAGACAGTAAATTGTTTTTGCATTGTCATTTAGCTTAATTCTCGTGCAGAAAACCAGCTCCTGAAATTCTGGTAGATGAATAAGGCTTACAACATGATTATATTAACAATGGATTTCCAAGCAAAGATCTAATTCTGTTCCAAACTTCATGAAGCCTTTTCCCATCTGATGATAAACAAACATTATTAATGCTGCTTGAGGCTTGTTGGATCCTGGAAAAACTACAAAGTGGTTTTCTGGTCTTTTGCCAGCAGTGACATGAGAGTTTGTCCCTTTTCACCTTCTCTGTCACTTTAATGGAGCTGAGGCCCACACAGCCCTGAATGACCCCACCTGAGAGACAGGAGGCAAACAGCTTCACAATTAGAATTTAATCTCCCGGCCGACATGTCGCTCTCGGCGTGGGTCAGTGCCTCGGTCCTGATGTTTACAATAACATGGACGGAAAATTGACACCACGACAATCGGTCGGGTGTCTCTGAGGGACTTTGTACAATCTCAATCTCTTCTCAGCACTTGACAGTCAGTCTCAGGTTACACAGCTGTAAAGACTGCTGCACACAGAGTGTGTTAAAGAAAAACACGGCTTGCTTACTTTACATTGACAAGTTGAACTCCTGCAAGAAAACAGGAAAGAGATTATCAGAACTTGTTGATTACCAGAATAAGTCAATGCATGTTCACTCCTAAATGTTGAGTTTCAACATTGTTATTAAGTTAAAACAGAGCCTGATCTTGGTGTTGCTTATGACTGAGCTCTCAGGCATTAGTAGATTTAATAAAGCCCTTTGTAACAAATTCCCAATATGATTTATCAGGAAGTGATGTAACTGTAGCTTGAATTCAAGGATTTTTTATGTTCACTATCGAAATATAACATGGACCAATAAATCTCTCTTATATCTGCCTGTTTGATCTTGTGCCTGCAATCTGTTGCAGCCAGGTCAGTTATATATTAAAGGCATTCAGCCAAATGAAACCCTGATTTATCAGACGCTGGCAATCACATCCAGTAAGGAATCGATGTTTGGCAAATAATTGTAAGACACAGCAGAGCACTTAAGAGCTTATTTGGGGTTAATACCACCTTAAGACATGAGACATAACACTTGAGTATTCACTCCTTGATCCTTCACATGCAGCATTGTTGGCCCCTGACGTATGTCTCTCTGAGGGGATTGAATGGCACGGTCGTGGAGCAGCACATTGCTGTTGGTCAATAATGAAAATATGGTTTTGATTTTAATTTTAATTGGACGCAGATGATCATTCTCACTGTCTTCAAGTACCTCTGGTGTGCTGTCAGACTGCGGGTCCTTGAATGTTTTATGAATGTGGGCGAGGTTCAGTAAGGAACTGGAATTGCGTAATCATTTCTCTCTTTGTGGGCCTCATTCCACTTTGTTTCGAGAAGTCGAGTGCGAGGCTTGTTAAGGGACACAGTTCAGCACAAGAAGGGTAAATAATAGACTTGTAGAATTATATCACATGTTTATAGTTCCTGTGTAAGGAAGAAAAATAAAGATTTAAGATGACATGCTGTTGATGAGCTTTATCCTTGAGACCAGAGGACACTCATGAACCAGGAGACAGCAGCTCAGCACCTTGTTTCAGAGGACACATACATCAAACAATAAAAAAAAAGGAAGTCACATGTTTTGACTTTTCTTCCAGGATGATGTACAGATGGAGAAAGATCCCCCACAGTAAAACTGTATAACACATTTGCTTTGGTTGTCTTGATGATTTTCTCCTGTGTCATTGGGTTTGCCTGTAGCTCCATCTCATGGACTGAATGTAAATTGACTAAAAGCTACTTTCAATAATGCTTATGTGTATTATGGACTCATTTACACAGATTATGTATAGTTCATCCTGCACATGTGCTAAAATGTGCATGCTGTTTGTTTTATTTCAATGTCGTTTCCATATCCCCTTTCCATTGAAATTAAGAGAAGCACAATCTTTTAAACTTGATTTTATTTTGTCTTCCTCCGCCACTTGTGATGCTAATTATTTCTTTTTCAGTGTTTTTTTTAATGATCTAATATCTTATTATCCTTATAAGTACACTGACTACACAAAACTGTTATACTGTTAATTCAACACTTTCAAATAAAACATGCAAATGTTGAGTGTGAAACTGATGGCGTCACCAATCCAACACGAGCACATGCTGAAGCCTTTTTAAAGTCAAGCAACAAAGCTGACATTCAGTGAACAGACCTTGAGAAACCAACCATCAATCAAATGACAGGAAATCTATTTTTTTTTATGAAAAACCCAGTGAACAGGTATTAATATGTTTAAGGGTCACATCTTGTCATTCCTCAGCCAAATCAGAACAGGTTTTAATAAAGCCCAGATGATGAGATTTGAGCCCTGGGGGCACATGGAGAGCCTGGGAGGAACGATCAGTGATGTCCAAAGGTTTATTCACAGTTTGTATTAGATCTGCATCCTCTCCTGGGTCCTCTGTTATTCAAACATATGTGTGACTCAAGAGGCACAGAGAGGATCTACACAAATGTGCATCCTCTATTCTTCACCAAGGCTTAAGAAGAATCTTGTATGAGTTACACATTAGAAGACGTTCAAGGCCAACAAATATCCGTATTGTACAGTTCAATATGATCCTTAAGGTTCCAGACACATTAAACCAAACAATCTTATTATGTTCAGAAAATTAAAATAGCTATAGAATATAATTCTCTGTTGCTCTGACCACAGAAGGCTGGATGTCCAGGGCTAAAAACATAGACAACAACATCATAGAGTTTCATGTAAAAACAGAACATTTTATTTTGTTTGTATTTTGTTACAAAACTACATTCAATTTTTTTTAAGGAGCTCTTTCTATAGCTCCATCATCGTGTTCAAAGCAAAAATAAGTTCATATTTGATTATATTAGTTTCATTACAATACTGTTCTTGAATCAAAGGAATCTCTCTTGCGTTTCTACTCATTGCTTCATCAAAAACATACCAACACTGTTTGTATTGAACCCAAACGTGATTTTAATAAACTATTATTTTTCTAAGCTGGTGCTGCTTTGAAAAATTACTGAACTCGACCTGCTTCCACTTGGGTATTAACAATATTTAGTGGCATGAAAATATAGATGGAAAACCTTTCATTTTATTTCATACAATAACACAGATGTATGCGTGACGAATCTGCCGATTCGTTCTGCCTGTGCTGTGTGTAGCAAAAGTGCGTGTCCGGAGCGACAGCTGCGTTTACTTATTTCCAGAGATTTCATCATTCTTCTCTCCTCTCATTACGGCGGCGGTGCGGTCCATGCTTCTTCGCAGCGCAGCATCGGCACTGCTGAGGACCAGCACTGAGATTCCCTCCTTCTGTCCGGTTACAACGGTCCGGGTTGTTCTGCAGTCGGTCCGCTCCACGCCCCGAAGCAGGCCGTTTTCAAAGTCAGTCTGCCTGTGTAAGAAGAACAAGAAAAGCCTGTGCCTGCAGCTGGCGGAAGGACAAACCATGGACGGCAACATAGAAGTGATTCTCGCCCCTTTGAGGCTCGCAGTCAAAGAACAGGTAATACTTGGTTAAAACTAAGGTGTTTTGTTTCGAGTAGATATTTTATTCGACACGGCCTCATTGAGTATAGCTTGTTATGCTAACCGGCTAGCCCGCCCGGCTCTTTCAGAGCTGTCAGTCAATGAGGACTCTTTGCGGGCTAACTTAGCTGCTAACGCTAGCTCCCAGTCATGTCTTCGCCCTTTGCCACGTTTCAGTGCTACTGCTGCTGTTGCACACATTTGTGAACAGGGTGGGGTTAAGAGAAGAGGCCAAGTTAATACCTCTACAATAGAAAACGATCAGCAGATTGCGTTTTAATCATGCCTCGACTTCTGGCTGGATCATTGCTTTTTCTGTTAAACCCTCTCTCTGTTTCAGGGGGACCTGGTGCGCCAAATGAAACAGGACGGCGCTCCTGATGTGGATGTTACTAAAGCTGTGGCTGAGCTGAAAGCAAGAAAGAGAACTCTGGAGGCTAAGTTAAGTCCACATACTTATAAATACAAAAGCCTCTGCAAGCATTTTACTCTACAACGGACACAGTAAATATATCAGATTTGCATCAATGGGTTTCTAATGAATGCCAAAAATAATTTCTTAAATTCTGATTACAGGAGCTGGCGTTGCAACCCCAAGATGATATTGTTGACAGAACCAAGATGGAGGATACCCTAAAGAGGCGATTCTTCTACGATCAGGCCTTTGCCATCTACGGAGGTATGAGGAAGTCAAATAAAAGGAATAAATCTTTGAGTTGGTGCACAAACCAGCACACACATGGTCTTTAAGGACTCTGTTACCATACAGTAATGCTCCTCAGGGGTAAGCGGCCTGTATGACTTCGGCCCTGTGGGCTGTGCCCTGAAGAACAACATCCTCCAGACCTGGAGGCAGCACTTCATCCAGGAGGAGCAGATCCTGGAGATCGACTGCACCATGCTGACCCCCGAGTCCGTCCTCAAGTAGGTGCACTAATGCTTTTATCTGTTTATTCGCAATGAATATACATTTTTTTGTATATTTAATTGAGCGCCTTGTGGTTCCTACAGTCAGCTACACTGTGCTGAACTCTGGGTTTTGATTTACTGGCGCATATTGATTCTGCGATTTTATGCATGGGAGCTGTCACTATCGCAGCCTTCCATAGCCCGGTTGCAGATACATTTTTGTTTGTATCAATGAGTTTGAATACTGTGTCTAAAAGCAAGTATTGAACGTTTTCTGTATTGCTTATTTCCTTGTTTTTTATTCACCAAGGACATCCGGACATGTGGACAAGTTTGCTGACTACATGGTGAAAGATGTCAAGAATGGTGAATGCTTCAGGGCGGACCACCTCCTGAAAGGTACGGATGTTGTACGCCTGTTGGTAGTGTTATGACGTGGCATTTTAACACCACTAATCCCTCAATCTGATACTGTTAGGTGAAATAAAATCAATGCTGATTTCATTTAGTTGACTTGTAGCGAGTTTTATTGCAGCGTTGTTTCATGTCTTTGTGCTGTAGCCCATCTCCAGAAGCTGATGTCTGATAAGAAGTGTGCTGCAGAGAAGAAGGCTGAGATGGAGGAGGTCATCACTCAGGTCCGTGCTGACTCGCATTAAATGCTCTTTTGCAGGATGTTTGGAGAAGCTGTTTCTGCAAAAGTTACAGTTTTCTTCTAACATGTTCAGATGGACAACTTCACCCAGCAAGAGCTGACCGATCTCTTTGTGAAATACAACGTCAAGTCGCCCACCACAGGGAACGACCTCACAGCTCCCATCTCCTTCAACCTGATGTTTCAGACGTCCATTGGACCAGGAGGGAATATGACAGGGTAAAAAAAAAAAGGACACAGTGGATGTAGTTCTCTCTGTTAAATGTATTTCATTGAGTAATTATTAAATCATCTAAATTCTCAGCTATCTGAGGCCTGAAACTGCTCAGGGAATCTTCCTCAACTTTAAGCGTCTGTTGGAGTTCAACCAGGGGAAGCTTCCGTTCGCTGCTGCTCAGATAGGAAACTCCTTCAGGAATGAAATCTCTCCTCGCTCTGGACTCATCCGTGTTAGGTGAGGGATCCACCGGGGTCACGTTTTATTTTTAGAAGTGTCATTTGAGGGATTAAACAGATATTTAATTGCACCACTTCCCCCACAGAGAGTTCACGATGGCTGAGATTGAGCACTTTGTGGACCCAAATGAGAAAGTCCACCCTAAATTCTCCAATGTCGCTGACCTGGATGTCATGTTGTACTCCTCTAAAGCCCAGACCAGCGGTCAGTCTGCACAGATCATGAGGCTGGGCGATGCAGTGGAGCAGGTAAGAATCTATTTATGTGTTTGACAAATAAATTTGATTCACATTGCATCCAAATAGCGCTTACTCAACTGATGTCCTCTGTAGTCGTCTCAGAAATTTAACTGATAGTTATTTCTGCCTTTGATCTCTCTTAGGGAGTGATCAATAACTCCGTCCTAGGATATTTCATCGGGAGGATCTACCTCTATCTTACTAAAGTCGGTATAGCCAAAGACAAGCTGCGCTTCCGTCAGCACATGGACAACGAGATGGCCCACTACGCCTGCGACTGCTGGGATGCTGAAACCAAAACCTCCTATGTATGTTCCTTTGCAGTGTTCAGAGATGTTATAGAGATGTATTTCTGTCTTGGATCGTCTGCGTGTGGTTGCTCAATGCACTGTTTCTAACTTGCAGGGTTGGATTGAGATAGTGGGTTGTGCTGACCGGTCTTGCTTTGATCTGCAATGCCACGCTCGAGTTACGAAGGTCCCTCTGGTCGCTGAGAAGCCACTAAAAGAACCCATATCCTTTCATGTTTGCAGCTCCAGAATTGCAAAATATGTCCTTTGATCCATCACACACCAAATGCATTCGCAGTAATATCATACCCAGTTATTTGGCAGTCATACTCCTTAATTTCTCCACACAAAGTTGTAAATGTCGTCCAGTTTGAGCCCAATAAAGGAGCGATTGGGAAGGCGTATAAAAAGGATGCTAAGCTAGCCACAGAGTATCTGTCTGGATGTGATGAATGTTTCATCACAAAACAGGAGGCGCTGCTCAACGAGACTGGGTGAGTGCTGCTCACGTCATATGGAGACGTTCAGGCAGGATACGAAAGAGGAGGAGGATGTTTCATGTCTAACACTTCCCTCCTTGTTACTCCACAGAGAGTTCACCATCGAGACAGAAGGAAAGACGTTCAAACTCACAAAGGACATGGTCAGCGTGAAGCGATTCCAGAAGACGCTGCACGGTGAGATTTGTCATGAGTGACGTGATGAAGTTCATGCTGGGATAGTGACAGACGTCTATAACTCATCCGTCTCTCTGTCTTTGTGTCACAGTGGAGGAAGTTGTTCCAAATGTAATCGAGCCCTCCTTTGGCATCGGTAGGATCATGTACACCATCTTTGAACACACATTCCATGTGAGAGGAGGTGATGAGCAAAGAACGGTACGTGGATTGTCTCCATCATGATTCATTAAAGCTGTTTACTGGGTGTGGCGACGGGAATTAAAGTCAATGATTTCAGTACCGACCGGTTTGAAAAGCAGGTGTGGTTCAAGAAAACTGTTGAATTCTTCCGTATTGTTGCTGAACTGTATTTCATTTTTTTATCTCCCCTACAGTTTTTCAGCTTCCCTGCTACTATAGCTCCATTCAAATGTTCCGTCCTGCCTCTGAGTCAGAACCAGGAATTCACTCCCTTCGTGAAGGAGTTGTGTAAGTGCCATTTTCAACCGAAGAGAATAACTTTTCTGCTCTGCTGTTCTTGTAAACACCCTTTTTTTATCTCGTTTCCCATTAGCCGAGGCGATGACCAAAAACGGTGTGTCCCACAAAGTGGACGACTCTTCAGGATCCATCGGCCGGCGCTACGCCAGGACAGATGAAATCGGAGTGGCCTTTGGTATCACCATCGACTTCGACACAGTGAACAAGACACCTCACACGGCCACTCTAAGAGACCGGGACACGATGAGGCAGATCCGGGCCGAGGTACAGCACAAGTTGTCTTTTCTTTTTCTCTCCACAGCAGAAGTGACATTACAATCCATCAAATATCGCTAATCAAAGACAGTTCTGTCGTGACTGACACACCTATTAACACCAGTAAATCTCTCTTCAGGTCAGTGAGTTGCCTGTGATTGTTCGGGATTTGGCGAATGGTACGTTGACCTGGGCGGAGGTGGAAAGCAAGTTCCCCATCTTTGAAGGACAGGAGACCAGCAAGAAGGACACAGTAGAGGAGTGAAGCTCGCTCGTCCGCCGGCCTCCATGAAAATCCACAGACTCGCTGCGTACGCATCTCCAGGAAGAATATTGAAACTGCATTGTGATAAGCTACAGTGGTGCACTGAGCCCGCCTTGTGTTCGACACCACTCTAACCACACCAATGTCATGTATTCATCATATCCAATTTAAGGAAAGCTTGCACAGGACTCTTTGTTTGTTTGATGAGCAACACTTCATCCATGTATGACCACGTTCGTGTGTTTTAAAGGGAGAAACTGTAATCA
The DNA here is from genome assembly GCA_901007825.1 of Macroramphosus scolopax. NCBI lineage: Eukaryota > Metazoa > Chordata > Actinopteri > Syngnathiformes > Centriscidae > Macroramphosus > Macroramphosus scolopax. The sequence continues at coordinate 4,566 of CAAKHC010017159.1, read as the reverse complement.
GGTCGTTGGGTCTTCGATGAAAGGAGGCTTGCACCATTCCGCTCTTCAGGCAGATTGGATTGAGATATTTAACAATTTCAATAAAACCAGCCAGCACTTACTGGACACAGGCAAACAACTGCAATGTTTCTGTTCCGTTATTACAGCTACACCTGGTCTGCATACACACTGGTCTCTTGCTGCACCATGAGAGCAACAACTCACATTTAAAGATATTTAAATGATATTATGAGCTCAACATATGCTTGCAACGGGTTAATTATTTTTTAATGAGTCTTAATTTAAACTGTTTATTGTAAAGTGTTATGTCAGCTAGAATAAAATATTTCATCATTTGTAACTTGGCATGAATCCCCTGGTGAACCTGCTTTATGTAGCATCTCAGCACACCAGCAGCTCTTTAATGATTAACTTTGACTACAAGAAGGCACCACATGCCTCATTGTTGGAACAATGAGAGCCTCTTGTGGGGAATCCCCTCGTGCTTCAGCAAGTCACTAAAACTCCACCCAGCTGTAGTTCTCTGCATGTGAAGGAGGTTTACAAATATTCAGGGGGAAAAATGGTTCATTTGCAGGTCACATTCATTATTACAGCTGTGGAAAAAGTTGAGTGTTCATGAATATGCAAATAAGTAATTTTCTTTACCCATTAGTCTAAATTAAAACATCATTGGTCCAAAATCTCAAAACATGCATGAAGACGTGGTTTCACGTTAATTAAATGAGCAATGCATCTACAGGTAGTGTGTAATGTGATTGCCCAGTCCACCAAAGACCAACCTCCTCTGCATTAAACCCTTCCATAGTATTTCCTAGAAGGCAGTGAAGCTCTGACTGAACTTCCTGGATGATGCAACACGAAGCCCTGGTTTCAGGCGACACATAATTGTTAGAGTGTGTAGAAACAGGCACCTCCCCTCCTTTTCCCTGAGCCTGAAGAAAACTGCAGAGCGGATCAACACATCTTGCTGCAGGAGGTGCGGCGCGGGTTCATCTGTGGAGCAGGGAGAGTTTCTACGTGTCACCATGGAAGAAGTCCTGGCACCTTTAAGGGAGTCGGTGAGGGAACAGGTGAGTCACTCTACCTGCTGAAAGCTGGACTGTTTCCAGTGTTCAGAGTTCTTCAGTCACTGACAGACAAACTGAAACATATTTGACACTGAAAAGTTTCAAAACATGCTTTCTTCATATCTACTGCAAATGTGTAAAAAAGTGTTTGTGTGTCTCTACATAGTCAGAATGTATCAATTGTTTAGAGTTGCGTGCAGCTTTTCATGCAAGATTTAAACTTCGGTCCTTGTTGTTGCTAAAGGATTCACCTGCACAACTTTTGAATGCATATGAATAGAAAACTTTTAAAAAATATATATAATTTAATGACAAGAAATACTCGGGAGAAGAGGGTGAGATTGTAAGTTGTGTGAAGAGGATACAAGTGGTATTTATTTTGCAGGGTGACTTGGTGCATCAGCTGAAGGAGCAGGGAGCTTCAGAGCTGGATCTGAGCAAAGCTGTGGCAGAGCTGAAGGCCAGGAAGAAAATTCTGGAGGCAAAGGTCAGAGTCACACATCTGCTGGTCGATACTAGTTACTTCTTGTATGTGTTGCTGGTTATTTTCTTATTAACCTTCCTCTGTTGTTATGTAATACCGTGCTCTCGCCTGTAGGAGCTGTCCCTGCAGCCTAAAGATGACACAGTGGACCGAGTGAAGATGGATGATACCTTAAAGAGGAGATTCTTCTATGATCAGGCCTTCGCCATATATGGAGGTAACAACTGTCACAATAGAGAGGAAGTTCCACACATTATTTCAGTGTCCAGTCTAATAACTCTACCACGTCACATGCTTGTGTCTCAGGGGTGAGCGGCCTGTATGACTTCGGCCCGGTTGGCTGCGCCCTGAAGAACAACATCCTGCAGGTGTGGAGGCAGCACTTCATCCAGGAGGAGCAGATCCTGGAGATCGACTGCACCATGCTGACCCCCGAGCCTGTCTTAAAGTCAGTACCACTCTAAAGCATGTACAGTATTCAGACACAGATTAGTGGTATCCAGCGTGACAATTACAGTCAGGAAGTCTCTCCTTTCTCTCCAGGACGTCGGGTCACGTGGATAAATTTGCTGACTACATGGTGAAAGATGCCAAGACAGGAGAATGCTACCGCGCCGATCACCTCCTCAAAGGTGACTTTGATTGTGAACCATTCAGAGGATTTAAACGAGCTCCACCTTGCCCGATCCCCAGAGGGGGATGACCTCATGACCTCAAGGACAAACACTTACAAGAACTTATTACCATCTGAGCTGTGAATGTCCAAATTAGATTCACTTCAAACATCCACATTATAGATTTCTTTCAGAATCTCAAATATTTTGCAGGCGAGGTTGAACCAGAATATTTAGGAAAATCTACGAAAGAAGGTTTTAACCTGCTTCAACGGGTTATGCGGTCTATCCCCGGGGTAAAAAGGAGGCAGGGGTGCGGCTGGTAGTCAAGTCTCAAGGGTTTCTGGTTTTTCAAGTTTCTCGAAAAAACTTGACCAACTGAAAACAGAGTTTGTTGCATGCAGAAATGAAAATATTTATTAAAGCTTGTAACACATTTAATGCTACAATTGTTTATATTTTGCATGAAAGAAAATATATGTGGGTGGAGAAGATTGATCGTAGACTAGCAGATCAAGCTCAGTTCCTGGACCACTGACTATAGCTTAAGGTTCAACAATAGAGAATAAATAAACAGTCAATAAATCAAAGCTTTGAACATCTTTTTTTTTAAAGGGTTTTAAACCTGCCGTAGTTTGTTTGTCTTTTAAACAATTTTAATCTTGAATTTACTGCCCTTCTCAGCATGTAACAGACCCTCACTCTATTTCCTTTTAACTTGCAGTCCCAGTGTAATTACCATGTGTGCCAGCAGAGGCCGCTGTTGCTACAAGAGCTACATTATGTTGCTTTAAAGCCAACATTTAATTGAATCACTGTTAAAGGACATGTTTGTCTCTTCACAGCCCACTTGAAGAAACTAATGTCTGATGAGAAATGCTCAGCAGAGAAGGTGACTGAGATGGAAGATGTCATCACTCAGGTGTGTGCCAGATAAAAGTCTAATGTTGAAATACTGACACCTGCTGGCTTGGGGGTGAACTTCTAACTCACCTCTGCCCTGTCTGTGTCAGATGGACAACTACACCCAGCAGGAGCTGGCCGCTCTGTTTGTGAAATACAACGTCAAGTCTCCCTCCACAGGAAATGACCTCACACCTCCAGTTTCCTTCAACCTGATGTTTCAGACATCTATCGGGCCAGGAGGCAACATGACCGGGTGCAGATATACATAACACACCTGTGCACACCACTGATATGAGTGTATGATGAGAAAAAAAACATTTGCCTGTACTAAAGTTTGTCAAACTTACTTCTCAGCTACCTGAGGCCTGAAACTGCTCAGGGAATGTTTCTCAACTTTAAGCGTCTGTTGGAGTTCAACCAGGGGAAGCTTCCCTTCGCTGCAGCTCAGATTGGAAACTCCTTCAGGAATGAAATCTCTCCTCGCTCTGGACTCATTCGTGTTAGGTAGTGTGGAGAAACACCTTTAAATGAAGCGAGTGTAAGTTGTGATAAACACACAGTGAGATCTATGAACTCCTCCTGCTTGCAGAGAGTTCACCATGGCTGAGATTGAACACTTCGTGGATCCCAATGAGAAAATCCACCCAAAATTCTCCAAAGTAGCCGACCTGGAGATCATGTTGTACTCCTCTAAAGCTCAGACCAGTGGGCAGTCTGCACAGATCATGAGGCTGGGCGATGCAGTGGAGCAGGTAGGAAACATTTCATCGATATCATCATGATATTCTGTGTTGGTCATGGTCACATGATTAACAACAACTAGCAGCTACTCATAATGATTTGTGTCTTTATCTGTGTGTCTGCTGCAGGGAGTCATCAACAACTCTGTGCTGGGCTACTTCATTGGAAGAATATACCTGTACCTGACTAAAGTGGGGCTGTCCAAAGATAAAGTGCGCTTCCGTCAGCACATGGAGAACGAGATGGCTCACTACGCCTGCGACTGCTGGGATGCTGAATCCAAAACCTCTTATGTAAACCAGTTTTATTCTCCCTCATAGACTCAACAGTCAGGAGCAGTGGTCTTGTGTGTTTTACTTGGTTGTGTTTTTTCATCCTCCAGGGATGGATCGAGATTGTCGGCTGCGCTGACCGGTCCTGTTATGACCTGTCGTGTCACTCCAGAGCCACCAAGGTCCCGTTAGTCGCAGAGAAGCCCCTGAAAGAACCCATATCCCTTTAATCCCTCAGAACCCAACAATCTTAGTCTGTCTGTGCCAGTTTAATGCAACGTTTTGAGTTTTCAATATTCAATCACAGGTATTTTATTATTGAAGATTGTTCACATCTACTGACTTTAGGGGAAATATCCCTTTACTCCTTTTCTTGAATATGTGTGGGCTTTGCTTTTCTTCCTTAACTCCTTCACACAAAGTAGTAAATGTCGTCAAGTTTGAGCCCCACAAGGGAGCAATCGGCACGGCGTACAAGA
>CAAKHC010017158.1:0-17500 GCA_901007825.1 Macroramphosus scolopax | reverse complement strand
GGATGGATGGATGGATGGATGGATGGATGGATTGGAGGATGGATGGATGGATGGATGGATGGATGGATGGGTGGGTGGGTGGATGGATGGATGGATGGATGGATGGATGGATGGATGGATGGATGGACATGTAGCTTTGACTTCAGTCTTTCAGCACCTTTAGCTTTGATTCCGGTTGCGAGTGGTAAACCCGTCATGTGACGGTCAATAACAGAGTCGGTGTTCTTTGAAAGGTTTAAAGATGAAAAGAAACAACTGATTGAACCTGAAGTCCACGATTCCCTCTGGGGCCAATGGAGCCTTCGGGACCCTGGAAAACATCAATAAATGCTTTGAATTAACACTGCAATAGTTCAAACAATAACTTTAAAGAGTGATGAAGCATTACGGGGTTAACGTACTCGATCGCCCTTAACACCAGGTGTTCCACACTCGCCTCTCTCTCCCTGTAAGACAATCAAAGATAGTTCAGACATCAGCATAATGTCTGTTTTAATATCCCAGGTGAATCTGTGCATTTATATTATGATATCTAGGTCTTATATCTGTTATTAGATCTTCACCAGCCTGAGATCTCCAACCTTTGACGGTAGGATTCATACGATACCTGCTCTCCTTTGTATCCGGGTTTTCCCTGCGTGTACAAAACAGTTTGGAGGTCACGAGGAGACAGGAAACGGCTTTGATATACATTCTGTCGTTGTTAGTTAAGACCCTGAACTCACCTCTGATCCTGCCTGACCTGGAAGTCCACTCTGTCCACTGTCGCCCTGAGAGACAGACGGGGAACAGTTAGGGACAATAACAGTGAGAACATCTGTATCCCACAGTTGGATCAGAATTAACAAGACGACAGACGAGGCAGCACCTTCTGCCCCCTCGAGCCGGGGCTGCCGTCCAGTCCTGATCGCCCCTTCTTGCCCTGGAGAGAAAGTCAATAAAGGAACATTAGATCCAACATTCACAACAAGCGCTCATTTCTTCACTTCAGTTGTTGGGTGTGTGGACAGACGGAATCAACCCTGCGGCTTTGAGGAGACGCAGTGGGAACATTCTTGCAAAGACTTTGACCTTCGCACACAAAGACAGATCTGTGATCGACAAACAAATAACTGCAAAATACGAAAACACGCAGTTCGAAGAACCAGGAGACGGATGGAAACACTTCGTAGGCAGCACAAAGAGCGGTCAGTGGACAGCGGAGCTGGACACCGTCCGGGGGCCACACAGAGTGTTTGCTCCTCCGCTGTAATGTTGGAGGACGATGTTGGTCTTCGAGGAGGAGACTATCCCGTCGTGGTGAGAGGCCGTTGAGGCTCGTCTCTCCGTCTGCACACCCCCCCTCCGTCAGTAAGCGCCGGCTGCCCGTGATGCGAAACAGCTTTTGTTCAGCGTATTTCTGTTTAAAAGGGAGTAATTACTCTGTTCTCGTCCTGTAAAAACACATCGAATCCTGCGTCTAATTGTGGCCGGGACTCACGTAACGACACGACTTTGGCAGCCGGAGAAAAGTAATTCCTTCGTACGGAGCATGTGTCCTCAGACAATCCCAGAGTGTTTCAACAGACATGATTCTGATGTAAATATCTGTTTAGGCCTGTTCTCAATAAACCGGTGGGGGGAATGCGAGGCATTCGCGGTACTCTCACTGCTGCAGGGAAACAGACTTTCAAAAAACCACACGACCCACTAAAACCCCCCCAAAACTCTGCAATTATGAAGCCTGTCGGCATCAAACGTGCCTTTGTCTGATTTCCTCTGCAGCGCTTCAAACGGAGCAAGTTAAGGAGTCTTTAAGTGGCAGCAGACATGTGGCTTTTCCGAAAAGGAAAGATGGGACATTGTTTCATGTCGCAGAAGAGGATGAGGAGGAGGAGGGATACTTACAGCGGGACCGCTGGATCCCCTCTCGCCCTTCTCGCACGCACACTTGCTCTGGGCGAGGGGACACTTCAAAAAACACAGGGAGGGAAGAGTCAGACGGGGCGTTCAGGGACATCAAACCAGAAGTGTATGGATAGTTTAATGACTCACCCCTTCATCTGTCAGCGCCGTCTGCGGAGGAGGAAACACAAAGTTTAATTGTTTAGCACCTGCAGCTCAAACACCCAGCTCACTCCTGGCTTGCTCTGACTTTGACCTTTAACCCCCCCACACCTGATCCTGCAGGTGGACTCTCCTCAGGGGGCTTCTTGCAGCAGATGCATGTTCTCAGAGACTAAACATAAAAGGCAGCTTCTCTGTTTATGATCCACAGATGCTCCCGGTGTACAGCAATAACATGAAAGGAGGATTTAAGTCCGGCATGCCAGCAGAATACCGGCTGCATGCTTAAGGAGCCTAAGGAGTTTGTTCTGCATCATATCTGGACACCTGTGTCAACAACAAGCCCGAGGCCGATTGAGCGTGCATGCATGCTCTCGCGGGGTTCCTGCTCTCATTACACCCACATTTTTTTCCACGAGGAGTTTTTAATGCAACGCATATGTTGCAGACAAACAGCCTGGATGTGTCTGCAGGATGTGGTGGAGCGGCATATGTTTAAAAAAAAAAAAGGACCCAGACAACAGAAGACAAATGTTTTCTTCGATTGCACATCTGGCCGAAGAAGAACTGAATCGTTCTCACGTTTTTTTAGACTGAATTTCATTCTGCAGAGATGATTGAGGGATGACAGCAGACCTGTTGCTATGGTAGCAGGTGTGCATCAGATGTCATAGCGATGTTAAGGAGCGCGCAGATGATCTCATTACTGGGGGAATTGGGAAGAAATGATGATGTGTAGGTGCTTTAGAGGGGTCGGCACAATCATGCATGCACCGCTTTGATTCCAGATGTTAAAACACCTTCTTTGCATTGTCAATGAGTTGAAATCTAAAATGCACTCACGATCTCCTTGATGACTTTGTCCACGATGCCTCTGTCCTGCAGGTTGTGCAGGTAGCGGGAGGCGGGGGAGTTGGCGATCAGCCGGAGCTGAGCGACGTTGGCGGGCTCGTTGGCTTCGGGTGTGATGCCTATGGTGAAGAAACGGACGCCCTGGTTCTTGGCGTCCGCCACGGCGGAGAATATATCGGGGTTCCTCGGGTGCGAGATTCCGTCGAAGAGCAGAATGGCCACCTTGACGCTGCTGGGTTCCGACTCCTCCATGTAGATGCGGGTGAGGTTGGTGATGGCGTAGGTGATGTAGGTGCCGTGGCCGATGTACGTGATGGGAGCGATCTTGGCCTTGAAGTTGTCGGCGCCCCTCCACTGCTTGAAGGTCTGCTCTATGATCACGTGGCTGCTGTACTGCAGGAGGGCCGAGCGGGAGCTGAGGCCGCGGCCGGTTTGCAGCCGGAGGCCCTGCAGCCGGTCCATCACGTCCGACGCGAAGCGCTTCTCCTGGGCATGGTTGTCTTTGGCGCTCTCGGAGCTGTCGATCAGAAAGGCTAACTCCAAACTGCAGTCTTCATCGACGAGTGCTTAAGAAGGGAGAAGAGTTAAAGACAGGAAGTAACTCATTCACTTTCTTGCAGAGACTAAATATGGCTCTGGAGCCAGTTAGCTTAGCTTAGCATCAGTTTGTCTAAGTTAAAAGACGTTTCGTAATGTATTCAATAGATTTGATGAGTCATGAAGCCCGTCAGCGCCGCAGGCTGATGCCTCCTCGAGACTTCACAATATTGAAGAGGAAATAAAAGTTATCTCTTCAGCAACCTTCAGCGGCGGAAGGTCACAGATGTAATACTGGCGAAGGATAAATCACTTTTGTGGAAACATGTCGCGGACAGACTGTGCCTGAGGGAAACGGGGGTTCTAAGTGAATAAAACATTTGGGTTACAGAGAGTCACACAGGAGATGGATGGCTGTGGAACCCCTGACGGACAACATCAGTCCAGGTGGACCTTCAAGCAACGCTGTTGCGCAACGTGCTGCCTGCAAGACTTCCACTCCCTCTGCAGCGCTGCCATGACGGAACATAAACTAGCTACTTTACACTCACATTTACCATTTTGCGGAACAGAATTGAATGAGCTCTGCTTGCTCTTCCTCCTGGGAGGAACCACTTCTTCTTCTTCATAGTCTTCTTCATAGTCCTGCGCCCAAATACCCTGAAGTCCCCACAGGAGCAGGAGCCAGTGCAGTGAGGGGACCATGACCATGACTTCCTTGAAGGAGACAGGACAGAGATGGATGAAGACCCGGACTTCTAGAACAATCTTTATGAAGAACTCAAAACGTGTAAAACTCACAAGGTTGCTGGCTCAGTCTCCGATGAGCAGAAGTTTAAAAGTCCCACAGGTGGAGATGAAAAGTGAGTAAAAGTGCAAACTAGGAGAGCTTCTTCATTCAGGGTCGGTTTGGCTCCATGTCCTTGTGCATCAAGTTCACCGTCCTCTTCCCAGGTTGGATCTCACAGTTGGATGTCAGTAGGTCAGTGACGACAGCAGCAGCAGCAGCAGCAGCAGCAGCTCGTCACAACTTCAGATCATATTCTGGCTCTCAGGAGAGTCAAAGCCTTTCTGAAGGCGCAGTCAGAGAAACGAAGGACCAGCCCTCTTTTCAATCCACCCACTCCCCCTTCAGAGGGAGTGTCGGAGGGGAGGCAGCTACAGAAATCGCTCATCATGACCGGGTGCAACGGGTGCATCATCCCCTTTATTTAGATAGAAAGGCATATTTACTTATTATTATTTACTATACTATCAAAAAGGTCTTTTGTTGATGCGTTGCCTGGTAGCAGGGCAGCCCCCCCCCCCTCCCCACCCTTTAGGGACACACTAACAGGTTCCACAAATATATATTAGGTCACTTAAAAGCAAAAAATATCAAAAACAAGTTGGATGAACTTAATATTTTTGCTTGTAACTAACCTAATATAACTTTGTGGAGCCTGTTGATAAATCAAAGCGATTGTCCCGATTGTTTGAGCGTGTAAAATCTTCCTGTAATAATTCCGTCAGGCGTCGGAGCGTCCGCCGGGTTTCTGGAGGTTTGTTCTACCTGAAAAGTTGCATGCTGGGAGAGTCGTTGTCCAGAGAGGCGAAACAGAGCGCAGAAAGAAGCTATAAGGGTCAGACAATGTGATGAGCGTTGAATAGAAGGGTGATAATTCTATGTGATGTCATTAAATATTTAGTCTTTTGATCCATTAAAGCAACGCTGAGAATGTCTTTAATGTTGCTGTAATTGCACCTCGAGAGGCCTTAAAATAATCCAGAAAGACGGAGAAGTTTGGGTGGAGGATTTATACCCTGAGGTGACGACTCGCAGGATAAAGTCATTGGTTATTCTTTCTCTTGGAAAAGATTTACTGTAAAGGAGTAAATCAATATGCAGGGTTGTTCCGGTGGAGCTTCCACAGACAAAAAAAAAAACATATTTCATTCTTGTCGGACAGGAAAAGTGCTTGTTTTGTTTCGTGTCTATGAACTGATTTCGCATTAGCGAATAGAATAATCGTTCCCTCCGTCTGTCACACGGGATTCAAAGTCGGACCGAGAGCGCTGAGAACAGAGGTCCCTTCAAAGTCGGACGTTACGATACATCACTCCGGGTTTTTATTAAAAAACCTGCTGTATATCCTTTTCGACACCTCAGTTAAGTCTCGTAAATCCTTGATCTTCTCATTATTCCTGTGCGGTTCCGGGTCAGTGGAAACCAAAAGGGACCTGCTCTCGTAAAAAAAAAATCTGCGATTGGAAATCACATAACTCTCGACGGGGTTAACGGCGTCTGTTTTTACTGCCGACTGTGTAGCCGAACGAGGGAAAGGTGAGCTGCCACTCAAGAATGCCTCCCTGAGTTACAGCTGATTAAGAAACAGGAGGATTATTTGTAAAGATATACTCGTAAAAGGCCAAAGGTCAAACATCTCACACCTGCAGGACTTCTGCAGAAGCTGCGTTAAACCACCCCCACCGTGTCTCTAAAACACCCAGCATGCAGCTGACATTCATCCAAAGAGTGCATGGAAATACATTTACAAAGATATCAGAGCGCAGTGATGCTCGGAGCAGATGCAGACACTAATAATACATCTGATGAATGAAAAGCAGGGCTTCATATTGTTATATAACGCACCATATTTGAATTTTAATGAGCGAACTGTTTCCTTGGAAAACATGTGTGGCAGTGAAGAGGGAAACAAAAAAAAAAGGTTTTTCTTTTATGACACTGCGGAAGCTTGACGCTCTTTGATATCCCACAATCCCCCTCTGGGGATCTTTCCTGTGACATCAGACTTAACAACTGTTTCTGCTAAACAATCGACGTGCAGTGAACATATATTTACTGCAGGGAGGAACATCGCTGACACGGGCGGCTGGGAAATCACATCGCACATTTTGTAACCGCAACAAAACAGACATGTATGTCCCGACAGGTTTCATACCGGTGCGATGGAGAGGACGAACCACAGCTAGGCTGTAAATATATTGTGTGTGTGTGTGTGGACAAGTGTGGACAAGCTGTTTAGTGAACAACAAGCGAGGTGGCGAATGATGGCTGTCAGATTTAACTGTCATAAATCTATCAAATTATAAAGAATCAATAAAAGTCCATCTTAAATCAACAGACGTCCGTCCCATAGTGGCACAGGAGGAGAGGTCAGGATGATGGCTTGTCTTTGGAGGGTCAAAGGTCACCTGCTATCACAGCACAACTCATAGAAAGAAGTGGATTCAACTCAGCTTCTGTGTGCACGTGAGAACATCTGCATGACATCGTAGAAAAGGAAGTGTCATGTGCTTTGTTATTGGATTGTCCTCGTCCAGTCATCTCAAACCTTTTTACACGTGCATGCAATTTTTTTTTCATATGCACGCAAAGGTCGATGCACAACAACAGCCTGCGAAAATATTCGTGAACGTTCCTTTGCAGCCTCCAACCATTGTTGAGCCTTATTTGATTCCATAAGAGCCGACCTGTTCGCTCTCTATTGAATCTGACCTTGCGAGGCGACATGTCCGTTCTTGTATCAACCGGCCTGTTGTGAACTCATTCAGCTTCCATCCTTGTTGCTACGGCAACACAAAGCTAACACAAGCACAATCTCCTCTAAACACCGAGGGGTTTACGCGGAAACTTTTTGGGAAAATATATATACATTTTCCTGTATTAACAAACTAAATTAGGGTGTTTCAGCTCTGTCACGTCCCACGTATTCCTGGAAGAACCACAGCAGCCTACAAAACACAAAGCATTCTCAGTCCTCACTCATCACGATTTACTTTGGGGCATGCACGGGATGCTTAATTCAAGTATGTGCTGTGTTTTCATAGACGAATACAGACTAGTAGAGACGTCGGTGTGAGCTGCAGTCACCTGCGCTGCAAAGCCAAGCCTGCCTCAATCAGTTGCGATAATAATCCAAACATCAGCGGGCATGTTGGTAAAAGGCTTCAAGGAATTTCAAAGGAATACCAAAATGATAACTAAAAACAGAGATCCTGATGAAAGTCATGTATAAACATATTTATAAAGGAGAAGTATGTAATTATAGTTCATTATATCTACAATGTACACATAAATACAGACAATTGCATCCATCATTTAGTAATCCAGTGCATCTCCTTGACGTACTTTAGATTAAAGGATTGATTGAGGCTTGTGGAATGTTGTCCCATTCCTCCACAAGATCTGCGCAGAGTTCGCAGATATTCTCAAGTTGAAGTTGAGAATAGCTGGACAACCTTTTAATGTGGAGCTTTGTGATGACGGATGACGACGAGCTTTGATTAGCCTGGCGTGCTAATTCCTGCACCGTCCTTTGCAGCTGACTGAAGTCCAGTTTGTTCGGAATCAAATAATTGTGTTGTGCTTTTAACCATGGATTAAGCAAATCAATCATTTAAGCTATCTAAAATGAAAAATCACACACACACACACACACACACACACACCCGGCCTGTTCACGGTACAGCAGCACCGTCTAGTGTTGACACCACAGACTCACCTAACATTCTCACATTTTTCAGTCGATATATTTGCACTCCTGCTCTGCATGTGGACGGCCGGTGACACATTACTCCTCTACTGTACTTCACGTTAATCCAATCGGTCAACTGTCGCAAACTTCTGTAAAAACTATGAGAGGGCTGTTGAATAAGATATTATGTCAAACTTCATCTGATGGCCAAATGATTCCCAAGATGTGGAAGGAGTCATTGACATGAGACTGCTTAGATATACTTTGATAAGTATTTGTTGTTTTGTTCCTTTGTACTATTTCAGTGAAATTGAAAGGGACACTTTTAATTGTACTGACGTTATAATTGCTTTGACTTCATTAAAGAGTAAGAATACACCTCTGCAGGCAGGTAAAATCATTTTATAAAATACGTATTTGTTATATAGACCATCAATATATGTTTTTTGTAAGTTTTTCCAAATCCACAAACATTTATTTAATTGTAAGCCCAGTAATTTGCCTCAATCCCTCTTTTCATATTAATTCAAAAGCGTTGCATATTTGACCAGTGTATGAAACCCTGATGTTAGATTAGGTCAGTTGAATGGTTACTGTTGAGGTGAATAACAGATATTCAATATATTTAAAGCTTTCTATCATTGGGTCATGTTGACCCAAGGAACTCCAGACATGGCAACCAATGACAGTTTGTGCAGAGGAGAGCTTCACTACCTCTGGGTTCATGACACCAGTGGTCAACTTGTTTCTAATTGGCTTTACCTTAATTGATCCTCTGATTTTATTAGTGTTTTAAATGTTGAGTAGGTTTTGGTTTTGGACTCTGTCATTCAGCAGTCAGCTCTGTGGAGGGCAGAATGGCAGCTGGACGCACTGGGGAGCTGCGCATGCTCAGTATAGCCCTTTTACGTTGCACGCAGGCGCAGTTCGCCTCAGTGCTGGTTCAATATAAAGCCGCAAGTTCCTCCGTCTCTTTCCACCTTCAGCCATTTTGACAATGTTAGGAGCTGTGGGACGCTGCTGCACCGGGGCTTTGCAGGCTCTCAAGCCTGGGGTCCAGCCCCTCAAGGCTCTCGTTGGATCTCCAGCCGTGCTTTCACGTAAGTCATCTATGCTTTGTGCGTTTGAGCGAACGAATGACGATTTACCAGGCGCTTGTCAGAGGAGGGCAGCGGCAATGCTAACGCTAGCACTTAGGAACATGCCGGCTGTACAGCAGGCCTTAAAATTGAAATGTCATATTTGAAATCACTTGAAGCTATTGAAAAGGCATATAATGCCCACATGTGTTGATGTTTCTCCCATTGTTGGGTATCATGCATCAAAAGACAGCTAGGATGTATCTTTCTTGTGCTAGCAGCAATGACCTTTGCGTAATGACATGAGGCTGCTAGGTTAGCATGACAAGCTGCGTAAAGCTGCGGGTAGCTAGCCAAGGTTAGACAGCGGCAGCAACTCCAACGCACTCATTGAGTTAATCCACTGTTAGAAACCAAGAAAATAGTTAATGAAATAATGTAAACTGACCTTGTCGTGCAGCTGTCGTTAACCGCTAGTTAGTCGTAGCATTAGCAACGTTAGCTCTTCATTCATCCGACAGTTTGCTGTCCGTCTGGGAACAGGCTTAAGTCAATTAACTTCACACCAGGTTGCTGCTTGTTGTAGTGACATGACTCGACTTTAGTATTTAAATTACTATCGCATACATGATCAAAAAGCATCAGATGACATTGAGGCAGACACACGGGTGTCTGGTGCTGCAGAGCCTGGCATGATCAACAAGGTCACGACTGTCTGCCACTGAAATAAACCCGCCGTTCCCTTTCAGGCCGAGACTATGTTGCACCGGCCGCCGCTGCCAGTGTCGCCAATGGGCGCATTGTCGCAGTCATCGGTGCCGTCGTGGACGTCCAGTTCGACGAGGGCCTCCCCCCCATCCTCAACGCCCTGGAAGTCGCCGGCCGCGAGTCAAGGCTAGTCCTGGAGGTGGCACAGCATCTCGGTGAGTGATTAACTTGACGTTTTGCTGTTTATGCAGACAGGAAATGCATTATAGGAGGTTAACCTGGACTGTCTTGTGTTTAGGGGAGAACACAGTGCGTACCATTGCTATGGATGGTACTGAAGGTTTGGTGCGTGGACAGAAAGTTCTGGACACCGGCGCCCCCATCAGAATCCCAGTGGGCCCAGAGACTCTTGGCAGGATTATGAATGTCATCGGAGAGCCAATTGATGAGAGGGGTCCCATCACCACCAAACAGTACGATCACATTGAAAAAACTTTGCACAGGAAGCCTAATGAAGTGTACTATTTTTTGCTTTAATTTTGTTTATTTCCCCCTAACAGAACTGCACCCATCCACGCTGAAGCCCCCGAGTTCACTGACATGAGTGTGGAGCAGGAGATCCTGGTTACTGGCATCAAGGTGGTAGACTTGCTGGCCCCCTACGCCAAGGGAGGAAAGATTGGTAAGTGTGGAGGGAATATCATCTTTATAGTAGTGGTTTGATGTCGCAGTATATGCAATGTAGTGATATGATTAGCTTCTTTGTAACTCAGGATGCACATCTTTTTGGGTGGGGTTTCAGGTCTGTTTGGTGGTGCTGGTGTCGGCAAGACTGTATTGATCATGGAGCTGATCAACAACGTCGCCAAGGCCCATGGTGGTTACTCTGTGTTCGCCGGTGTGGGAGAGCGTACCCGTGAGGGAAACGACTTGTACCATGAGATGATTGAGTCCGGTGTCATCAACCTGAAGGACACCACCTCCAAGGTGAGATTCTCACAAGCCCTCCTGAAGACCATCAGTTTGACCAATCTGGGTGTGGTGCTAGTAGAAGCATAATATCTCCACTGACCTCTCGCATCCCCGATAGGTGGCGCTGGTGTACGGACAGATGAACGAGCCCCCAGGCGCTCGTGCCAGAGTGGCTCTGACCGGCCTGACTGTGGCAGAGTATTTCCGTGACCAGGAGGGTCAGGATGTGCTGCTTTTCATCGACAACATCTTCCGCTTCACACAGGCTGGCTCTGAGGTCAGGATCTCCAGCTGTCACTTTCAAAATCAACTTCAGGTAACTGTATCAAATGGTTTAAGACTCACTGGCATCCTCTTGTTGCTTCTCAGGTGTCTGCCTTGCTGGGTCGTATCCCCTCTGCTGTGGGCTACCAGCCCACTCTGGCCACAGACATGGGCACCATGCAGGAGAGAATCACCACCACCAAGAAGGGTTCAATTACATCCGTGCAGGTAAAGAGTGTGTTCAGTAATCGTGACTCAGCTGTTAGTTGCACTGAATGGTTTAATTCAGGTGGAGCTAAGTGTTTTGTTTTTTTTCCCCCTCCACCAGGCCATCTATGTGCCCGCTGATGATTTGACTGACCCCGCTCCCGCCACCACCTTCGCTCACTTGGACGCCACCACCGTGTTGTCCCGTGCCATCGCTGAGCTGGGCATCTACCCCGCTGTCGACCCCCTGGATTCCACCTCCCGTATCATGGACCCCAACATCGTTGGGTCTGAGCACTACGATGTTGCCCGTGGTGTGCAGAAAATCCTTCAGGTTTGAGATTTAGATTTATAATTATGATGCGATTGAGCTCGCAAAATATTAAAAGCTAACCCTTTATTTATTTTTCTATTGTAGGACTACAAATCCCTGCAGGATATCATTGCCATCCTGGGTATGGATGAGTTGTCTGAGGAGGACAGGCTGACTGTGGCCCGCGCCCGTAAGATCCAGCGTTTCCTTTCCCAGCCCTTCCAGGTGGCCGAGGTCTTCACTGGCCACATGGGCAAGCTGGTGCCCCTGAAGGAAACCATCAAGGGCTTCCAGGACATCCTTAAGGGTGAGTGTGTGTGTGTGAGGCCACTGATTGTACTGCGCTTTACTTACAATGTATTTTCTAATTCTAACGTTGACTCCCTCCTTAGGCGAGTACGATCCTCTGCCCGAGCAGGCCTTCTACATGGTCGGTCCCATCGAGGAGGTTGTCCAGAAGGCGCAGAAGCTGGCTGAGGAGCACTCATAAACATCCCAATAATGTAACCCTGTGGGCAGAATGAGAGGAACTGAAGGAAGGGGGTCCTGCGGTTAGGAGCACTTGGTCTGAAAAGAAAGTTCTATTTAATGTTTCCAATGAAAGAGGTGGAATAAACACTGTCTTTACATAAAACAACTTGTCAACTGTATATTTCTGAGGCTTTAAATGTTGTAGTGAAGATTCTTTGTCACTAGTGGGGAACTTTTATGAAATGGGTTCTCATCCCCTCTGACCACTAGATGGCACTCTGGAGCCATGTGCAGCGATCTGAACTGTGTTGCAGCTTTGTCACGTACTGAAATAAAACAGTGGACAAATATTTGATGTGTTTTGTTTTTACTACACTCCCTGGCCACATCATTAGGTACACTTGTACATGGTCTGCCTTTACATTCAGTTTTATTTGACAGTTATTCCTGAGGTTGACTTCACTGCTGCACTGGATTACATCACATTGAACACATGCACGTCATTACATGACTAGTGAATGTGTACCTACGTTTACTGGTCTCCAAAAAATAACTACTGCAGCTGTCTCTCTCTACTTGTATTCTATTTTCTATTCACACAGCAGTGGGTAACAAGCTGCTCAGTGTGCTGTTTAAACTCTCTGCTTAATTAGGTCTGCAGGGAAGTGATCAAGTTCTTATCTTCCAAGGCCGCGAACGTTGTTCTCCCTCGAGATAAGCCGGCCTTGAATGTGGCCGAGAAGAAAACAAACCAGCAGGAAGACGAAGGTATTTGTACCAGTTTTATTCTGTGTGATGGCTACAAGACAATGTTGGTTACACAGCACTGGTATCAGATGTTAAAATGCACAAACACGGCTACAAGTACAATTCACTGCAGCTGCTTGGCAATAGGAATCTGTTCTTTTGACAGGAGGTAATCGGAGACGCAGGACGGCATGTAGGACAATGGCAGCCAGAAGAACTTGGCGTCCCAGCCTGGGGAGTAGCGGGTGCGCGGCCTGACGGCGGAGACGGCGTGCTCCATACAACTGACCACCTTCATCAGGTCCGCATCACTTATCTTGGCCACCTTATCTGTCAATATCGCCAACGCTAGTGGGGAGAAAGAGAAGGGTAAATAATCCGATTCAGGATTTAGAAATAAGAAATGATCTGTACGTACATTTTTGGAGATAATCTGTCCCGTAGTCGTCTCGGACCTCCTGGGGCATCCTGTCCCACGCCAGCTTGATGTGTTTGCCCAGCAGGGCAGCGTCAGTCACGTTTGTTTTGAAGAAGCCCGGTTCAATGCAGAGGACTTTGACACCGAACGGCTTCATGTTCATCCTAGAGCGGGACATTTCGTTTCATCAATGCATTCTGCATCGGAATGCCGACGGGCGACTGCATGCGGTTGTTTTACCTGAGGCTGTCGTTGAAAGCCTCCACGCCGTACTTGGAGATGACGTACGGGCCTCCCGTGGGGGCGATCCGCCCGAACACACTGGCCACGTTCACCACCCTTCCCCTGGCCTTTTTGATCAGCGGCAGGACGCTCAGAGTCACGGCGATCACCCCGTTCAAGTTCACATCCAGCATGCCCTTGTAGTCGTCAATGGTCAGCCAATCACACGGGGCGGAGGGGATGGACACGCCTGCGTTGTTCACCACAGCCCACAAGCCTGGAAGAGGAACGAGGACATTCAACATTTACTCTGTGAACACCTCAAGATATTTGCTGTTCACTCGGCAGATGACAGAAATATTTGTTGTTTGTTAGCTAACTTGTTTAAACAGCTGATGAGTTCCACGAAGGACACACTCACCGTGCTCCCCGACCTTCCCCTTGATCATCTCCGCTGCCTTGGTGACACTTTCACTGGATCTGACATCCAAGTGTGTTGTGGTCAGGCGGTTGGTGCAGGACTTCCTCAGATCCTCCTCTCCCTTCTCGGTGTAACACGTGGCGATCACTCTGAACCCGAGCTTGTCCAGGTGGCGGGCCAGGAGGTTGCCGAAGCCGCTGTCGCAGCCCGTGACGTACACATACTTGGTGCCCTTGTCGGGAACCCTGGGAAGCTCCCTGACCCAGCGGTACAGGTAGTAGAGCAGCACGAGTCCCAGGATGTAGAGGTACATGACTGCAAGAGCAGAGGGAAGCTGATGAGGCTACCGGACCGGACTGACTCAAACTCAAACACGCCTAATCAAACCCACTTAACCTAATTTTTAAAATTACACACTGTCTCTTTAATTAAACTAAATAAATATAATGAATGTGAGCAGCAGTTTTGTGGGTTGTAGGACACACACACACACACACACGCACACACACACGCACACACGCAAGCGTAAACAGGCAGAACTGTAGATGAGTCGGTGTGTTGTAACACACTATTGTGCAAAACACTGGCCATGTAGCCAGACAGGAATACAAACTAAGTACTTTTACTTGTGCACGTTCGTTGTCGTGTACTTTACTCCGAACTGTTTACGACCGACGTTTACTCATTTGCCAGCTCGTAAACTCCGATACTGCTAAATCGCCTCAAGCCAAAGTAAACAGTGAGGAAATGGAAGGTGATCATTCAAGTGGACTCACGCGAGGTCGCCTCCCTCCAAGAGATTTAAGACACAAAAGAATCAGTCATGGGGATAAATTACGCTCGTAGGAAGTCGCAGCAGAAGTAGTTCAATTGTACAATTTAAATACCTTTTATATATATATACAGTAATCTTCTGCGTCGCACATATATTGAATAAAACAAACATTTCTTTTGTATATGCTGTTAATTAACAGAACTTCAGGTGCAGTAAATCAAGTAAACTCTTCATGCAGCGACTCATTGCTTAACACAACAAAGACAGAGAGATATTGGAAGTACTTGTACCTGTTGAGCAGAGGTCAGGGCTGTTTGAACGGAGTGAATGCCTATTTCCTTTTTATGTAGAACCTCCTTCAGAGAAACACCCCTTTTGGAGGGACCCGGTGATCTGATCTGCAGGGCTGCAGAGGAGCTCCACCTGATGGAAGGAAGTCACAGCTGCAGGAGCAGCTGCACCGCTGCACCTCTACACACAGGGTGTGGACTTTAACGTCACGCCGTCGTGCCTCGTATGCATGCATGCAGGAGGATCTCTGTGCGGTTAAAGGTCTTTGTTGACATCATCGACTGTATATAGGAAGTGCATGAGGTCACAGTGATGTCACCCACCGGTTTGGGGATTCCCCTGCGGATGCATAGTTCTTCATGACACACCTACTGGTTGCCGCGTCACTTCCAACCTACTGGGCCAGTGATTGACGAGCTGCAGGAGGTCATCTCAGAGCGGTTGCTACCAGATGTAACAGTTCTCTGAGTATCTGGAAAATATAGAACACACGGCGAACCGATGTCATTCACGAAAATAAGATTTTGGGACATTCTGAAGAAGAGTTACAGAGGAATGAACGTCTTACGACTCCTTACATCTGGAATGGGACACACAGCTGCTTTGTCATTGACACGTTGACTGATGCTGTTCAACAGATTACATTGTATGTAAACTGGGCAATGATCAACCGCAGCAGTTTGAGGAGATAACTTAGCGCCGGATGAGCCGTTTCGTGCGCATCTGCAGATGATCAAAGCCTCGGTGGCTGCTGTTATCTTTGAGTTTAGCAACCACGAGGAAAGACAGTCACATTGCTTTGTTATTGATTGAATTGAATGGAGATAATCTCCGACTAAAGAGGCCACGTTGCAGCTGACTGAAGGGGCGTGTCCAGGTGGGGGAGTGAAGTGAGTGCACACATCTGTTCACATCACATACTCATTATTTTTCTATTTCTTTTCAACTCAGGATTCAGTTCACGTTCAGAATTTCACTCGGAAATGACATCATCATTTGAAATGTGCATTTACCTCCCTGCAGCCACCAGGGGGCAGAAGAACCCCTGAACATGCAGACACGCTCTCACACTGCCTGAACATCCTCATATCAGTCTTGTTGGTTAATAGCTGACCGCGACCACGTCCAGCAGACAGGGAGCATCACTGCAGATGTGTCACCGGCCAGCTGGAGGAATTAGGTCCAATCATTGACCTCTGTGCTGCATTTGGGAGCTATTTGCTCACCAGATTGGCTCAATCAGAGGCAGAGCTGCAGGAACACATGAGGCCTCCTAGTCCGTCTCAAAATGAAGAGCGATAAAGACAATTACCGTCTGCAAATGTGGAGACCTCAGTTATCTCAGAAATGTGCCTGTTGATCCATCAGGGGTGGAGAGGGTTCGGGCCCCTGGATTCATTGGACCCCGAGGGCTCGACTCCCACCGCGGTCACGGTCCTGACTCACCGAGTGAGCAGCAGCTCGGTGCGCCGCATGTTTAGTGTCCCTGCAACGTGTCCTCATAAGACCGGACCCCGGTTATGAAACGAAAACCCTCGACTCTCCTCTAAAGTCAGTTTGAGGTTCACTCGACACACACGGCCGCGAGACAACACGACGGCCGTCTCACGCCGTCAAAACAAAGCAGTGTGAAAAGGGTTTATCCTCCCATAAAGTGGGTAAACCCTGCGTCCCCTCCGTCTATGGCAGAAGGGCACCTTGATTCTCTGTAACTGCACCAACAACGCTCACAGAGCTTCTGAGACGATACACCTTCCTACCAGGAGGTGGCAGCGGCGGAGTTCAATGACCTCTTGCAGCTGTTGTGCAGATGCCGCCTTCAAAGCGCCCCGGAGGAATCCGACATCTGAAGAAGCAACTTGTGTCAAATGTAAATACCTGCTGTAGGCAGTCAGAGCAAAGGGAGGGAAGACTTTAACCGTCGAGAACCGGGTTCTTCAGACACTGAGGAGACCCCAGCCCAACGCGGCTCAGGTCGTCTCTGGGGTTTCCTGACGGCCTTTGAAGGCGGCGGGGCGGTGAGTGACCTCCCGTGCATCATCACCGGCAATCAGTTGTTTCCACGTGCAGGTATGCAGTCGATGCCGTGTAAACACAGAGGTGGTAATCCGGCTTAAAAGATGCACGTCAGGTCACATGACAAGACCTTTGTTCTGATGTCACCATCTCATTTTGAAGGGCAGCTTTCTAATTCAACATTAGGACCTTCTGAAATGTCAGAGACTGTAATATTCTTTGTCAAACACCGAGCGGTTCTTCATACCGAAATATTCCAGGGTCTTATCTGTGTCAGAAGGTCAGAGGAGGTTCAGTCACCTGGTCCCCCCGTGAAGACCTCCATCCCGGGAGTAACAGTGGAGGTGAAATGTTTGCTCCGGCGGGGTCGGCGGCCTCTTCGGCAGCACAAACCGACAGGACACTTACCCTTAAACAAAACACTCTGACCCCGATGTCCAAACAAAGCCCCGATCTATCTACTCGACGAGGACACGCGGGCGTCTGCCAGAGCACACAGCGTCCGTCCTCCTCGACACAAGAGACGAGCTGCCACCGCGGCGAGCACCTGGAGGAGCCGACGTCCGGATACCGGAGCTGAGATTCTCACTTATTGGTGAGTTTCTCCCTTTTTACACACACTCACAAACCTACGGAGGGATTAACGAAACCTTTCGTCCTCCCAGATGAGTCAACATGCCGAC
>CAAKHC010017155.1:12036-26690 GCA_901007825.1 Macroramphosus scolopax | reverse complement strand
GGTTACGGGCCAAACCTGCCATAGAACACTGCATGGTACACACACACACACACACACACACACACCAGGATCAAATCCAATTGGTGAGATTCTACGGTGCCGAAAATATATCGCCGGCGGACGGATGATGTCACAGGCAGCCATAGTTTTACAAATATTACATTTTTGACACATGCTAAAGCTCTTCTCTGTTTTTTTCTGTGCCCACACTGTCAGATCCGATTCAACGCAGTGTTCACATGTCTGAAGGAATAATGTTTGACTCGCGATGCATTCTCATGCAATAATTGCTTTATCTGTGTCTAAATGTATTCACGCTCTCCGGCGAGGACGCCTCTGTCATCCGGACCTTGAAGTAACTTCATCTACGATAAGCAGTCGTCAAAATAAAGTTGCGCCGAAAGACTCTTTCCTCCTGGACGGTGGATGATTATTTCACCCAGAAGATAACCTGTTTTAAGGAGCAGGACATCGTGCCTGCACTTCCTCCAGCTGCAGCATCTCCAGGATGTTTTCCCATTTTTTCCCTCCTTTAATAAACTTACTTTTCAATCTGATAACTTCATGGAAAATAATCATTTTTCTTTCACCAACTTCTGAGACCTCAGAATGCAGCATTGATTATTCTTTCTTTTTTAGTCAGCCCATTTGTTTATCTCAACGGAGGAAGGGGGGAGGTGGGGGGGTGTAGTCACGGTGACAGCATGTCAATTTCCAGATCAATCGCTGGCTCCGTGCCGCCGGCCTTTGCATTGCATTACCATAGTAATGACTTTTTGACCCTCATTTTTTAAAAAGCAGAGGTCTACATTTCGAGGAGACAAATGGCCGAAAGTACCTGAAAGTCATTTGTGGTTATAATGAATGACTCTCCAGGAACGAGTGTATTCACAGAGCAGGCATCATAACGGACCGAGCACCCGGTGGTCACGATGAATCGTGATGGTTCTCAAAACCCATTGCCCATACGGCGTTTCCATGACAACATGGCGAACCGGCTGACGATGCACTGGGATAGCGACGCTCTTACCCGCGGCTCAAAGAAACGGCTGCAAGCGTCGGATTATAAACATAAATTATACACAATAAAAGTCCTCTTTTATTTTGAAAATATTTTATTCTGAAGTAGCCAAATCAGGACATGTTGTGGGTGTAACTGAGGAAGGCTTCGCTGCGGCTGAAAGTGGACAAGTAACCGTACAATAAAGTGCTTTTAATAAACTCTACACCATGAGGGGGGGAGGGGGGGGGGGCTCTGCATTACGTGCTAATATGGATCAGAATATCAGAGCACAGGTGTTCCAACTCAGTGCTGTTGAGTCGTACCTGTGGCTCGACTGACAGGAGAGGAAGCATTTCCCTGCATGTACAGATCTGCCTGGAGGGCTTTTACATGCTTTTCCTTTTTGCCATGCAGCGCCTCCAGTGCCACGTCGTCACGCTCTGTCAGGTGAAAGCATACATGCGAATCCAGTTCGGCCTCGTGCAATGAATCTCGCACGTAAAGATACGATCTGCAACATTATTCTAAAGAAATAAATACATTCATGAATCTCAATCAATGTGCTCCTCAGAAACTACCTAAAGAGGCCCATGCAACCCGTGTGTGAACAGGAAGCTACAACGATGAACTTCTGCAGGATAATCCTGCAACACAGTTGGTCAAACCCCTTTAAACGTGCAGCCTTCGCATGTGCATGCTGCAGAGCCCCTTTAAAAAGTATCATACTGTGTGGCTCGTTGCAGTGGGCGCTATCAGAGGGAAGCACAGTGCAGCTTGGACAGTTTGAAAGAGTGCTCAGTGAGAGAAAAGGGGGCAGAAAAGCCCCGTAATTAATAAATAAATAAATGGATTGCCAAATCACAGATGTCTGAAAGCCTGCCATGCAAGATGTCCCCCTCGGATGGGGACTCTGCAGTCGCTGCCAGGAAGATATTTGGATTCATAACACTGTTATTTTTCTCTCACGCCATCCGGCTGTGATATACGATGTCACATAACTATGCACTTGTGATTGACGAGTCGCTATGGTCGGCTGCCCGATCAGGGTAGCGGCGCTCCACCGCGGATCCGCCGTCTTCCTCCAGATATGGACAACGACATGCCAAATGTAAGGCTTCCAAACGGTCTATGGATCAACCGCATCCGATCTTATTTTACGTTGTCGTGCATCAAATATCAGAGCCGATCGATCGTCATTCGTCCAGACCTGTAACATTGCTGCAGACTTGTTTTAAGGACCTGCTCACCTCACAATTGACATTCATGTCATTAACCTGGAGTGAAATCTCCAGGGATGTTTGCCTGGTCAAACAGCAAGGAGGATTATCTCCTAACACATGAACTGTACGGTTGATTGTAACTTCACAGTAGCATCAAGCATCTCCAAGTCTGTGGCGATAGTGGACACAGAACCGGAGCAAAGAGGTGCAAGAACGTTGCACTTATATTACGTGAGAAACACACACATGCATTAATGATAACGCTGCTGCCTTTTTCTGGTGCAGGATGTGTAACTAGGAAAGTGTTTAAACGACTAATCGCCATTACGTTTGTGGGTTTGAGAGCGAATAGGTGGTCAAGAAAAGGCTGAATGTGTCTGATATACCAGGTTGTAGATTTGTTTTAATACTTCCAGGTAAGACAACAAGTCACGAGCCCAGTCAGCTTCCTTCACTTGAACAGGTCATTTATTACATTCATCTGTACTGTAAGTAGTTGGATGTACAGGTGAGCTCCTCCCCAGCAGACAGACGGTGGTCAGACCAGCAATGAAAGCTCTGATTTACTCCAGCTGCATGTTCAACTGTCATTACCGACACGGCGGCCTGATGCTGTCTTGTGTTTGCACAAGACAAATCATCATTGCAGGAATCTAGCATGAATTGCCAATGAAGCAAACTGCGGTCGAACCCGAGCAGGAAGCCCAGGTGGCAAATATCTCCAGTCACCAGTGAGGCAACATCTCGTTAAATGATAATAAAAAGACTTTCTCCCTTCCGCTTGCTCCTCAATTTAAGCAGCACATACACCCGCCCCCCCTCGGGCTTGTATTCACCGCGTCGTGACTGCAATATAAATCATTTTGTTTTGCAAGAATTCAACCAAATGAGAGAAGAAAAACAAATTGTCTCCGTGTTATAGACACTCTGCAGCTGCATCCTGATAAATATGCAATAAATTTAAATTACCATAACTTTTACGGCACATTCTTTCTCTAATTAACACTAATGTGTCCTTAGTATAATTAATTAATACAATCTGTGCCCACATCAAAATAATACAGCTGAATTAACTGCCCACTTTCAATATTTGACTGCTTTCTGGCTCATTATCAAACAAAGTCAAACCGCAGCAGTGCAGGAACTTTTCTCTCTGCAGGTGCATGATGTCATTAGGTTGGTTGGGCATCAAGTTAATGAACTTTTTAGCTTCATGGAAGATTTTTCGAACACTGTCAGGTTGAGGAGGCAGGTGAACCCAAATACTGTGAAGGAATAGTAAAGTCATCTATTGAACCAAGCAAAACGTGCAAGGTTGGAACGGAAAAGGAGGAAGACGAGGGAAGAGAATACAGAAGATATGGAATCACAGGGGAGGCCGAGACTTTAGTTACAAAGTGAATGAGCTAACAGGACGCAGGTGAGAGGAGACGAGGGCGGGATGGGAGCTGATTGGCTCACGAGACAAAGTGAACGAGGCGGGAAAAGAGAGCACACAGCTGACATCAATAAAGGAAAGAGCGGGAAACCAAACAAAGACAGGAAGTAGAACAGAAAAAGGCGGGAATATATACAAAATAAAACCATAACACAAACTGATGTAGTGACCTGAAGCAGAACGTCTGAACATGAATCAGAGATGGTGACTCACTTCCTGTCTCAGACTCAACCGTGTGGGAGCTTATAAAAGAGTCTGCTAAGGATTTACCTCAATAACGACGGGTGATATTACAACCAAAGAGACACAAACATGCGTCAGGTTCTCTGTCTGAAGTCATTAAACATTAGTAAAATGATAGTTTTAATATAATTTGAAATATCATATCAGATAAAACGCTGCCTCATTATTCAAGCTTCATTAAAACACTGACATGAAAAACAAATAGTTTCCCCGACCTGAGAGAGAAACTTATTTGACTACGTCCAAATCTACTTTGTCTTTTGATTCTCATTATGTTCTTGCCTTGTGGAGAACATGTTGCAGATTGGAATCACGGCCGCCGGCTTCTGGAGGGAAACAAAACAAAACAAAGAACCTTTTTATTTTAAGATATGCCACTCCACACATCTGCAGCGGTAATTGTCTTCTGTGTTCGTGGAAAAATACAAACTGTGCCGCTGCTGGAGCTGGAAAGAAAGTAAACAATCAACCCGGCTAATGTTCCTGTTAGCCACAAAAAAAATAACAAAATGCAGTTTTCTCTTTCATGTTGAGAGTACGTGTAGTTCAACCTACAACCTCTCGTCTCCAATCAGCCGGATACATTACATACAAAACAGAACAACACATCTCCATACCTCAATATAACCAGACGCCTTGTATAATAAGACTGACTGAAGATGCACCAAATGTAAACGTCAAAATCACCTGAATATCCCTTTAACTGCAGAACACAAACACCATAAGAAGCCCTTTTATTAGGGTCTATTAAAAGTCTGTTATCAGCTGTTTTCACAACCATCACGATTACGAAGGTTCTTATCTTCTATCAAAGAGCAGCCGGGTTCAAACCAGCGGATAAATACGTCTTTTAAGACACAACAGTTAAGGTATAGAGTCAGTTTGGTAATGGTTGACAAAACATCCTGGCCCGGGTTTAGATTATGACGTCCTGAAGGTTAGGTGAGTTTCATCGTCATGGTTACAATGATAGCCATGTGGTTACGGGTAAAAGTACATACTTTTAGCCAACGGCTAGTTTTGGAAAAGTTCTGTTAACCATTGGGATGCTAAGTGATTTCCTCCTTTGCTCCGGTTAGGATTATCTCAGCATTCGGGGGCAGCAGTGGACCCAATGGTTAGAGGAGTATGGTCAGTACCGAAGAGGAGATGTTCACCTACAGTTGGATTAAATGTAGAGAAGAATTTCCATTGAGGGATTAATAAAGTATACTAGATTACATAAATATTACTATTGGCCACTAGGGGGCGTCTGTCAGGTTGTTCTGGGAGGTACAGCAGGGCCATTCTACCTCCGATCTCTGTTCCAACCACTGCTGATAACAGATTCTATGGGTCCAAACAGGGAACGGCTGTCATGATGGTTTACAGCCCTTTTTCATTTAATCTCTTGTTTAAGTGGCTTCTTCAATGTGAAGTACCGGCAGTACACGTCTAAAGAGGGAGCTACCTTGCTAAAGATGTTCTGGAAAATACGAGAAATCAATAATTATATTTCAGTGGAGCTGAGAGGAGGGTAGCAGGGCCCATTGTGTGCAGACCTCCTGGCTGATCTCCATGGTCACTGAGAGCTGAATACAATAAGTGTGCTTGGACTGAATGCTTCAACCTGGTCTCATTCCCAGCTTGTCCAATATTGATCCGTGTCTCTGCATCACTACATGATGCTGTGGGGCTGTTTGCAAAATCATGTGAAGACATCCACATATGGAGAAAGTCTGCAGAAGGAGGAAGGTGGAGGTGTTTGAACTTTGGATCAGGAGGCAGCTGTTAGAGTCCTTCCTTCAGGGCCGAGAGTATCTCCAGAGGTTTTTCACAAAACACCAGACTCTGTTCCAGACTCTCAGTGTTGTTTTAGAGTCTCGTTTTTTTAAACACCAGACTCAGTTCCAGCTTGTCAAGGTCTTTCCTAGTAGAGTGTTTGTTTACAAAACACAAGACTTCGTTGCGCACTCTCAGTGTTGTTTTTGAGTCTCATGTTTGTAACAAAACACCAGACTCAGTACTTCATCTTTCAAGCATTAGCTTCAAATTCAACCCAGAACATTTCTTTAAAACATTTTTACAGCCAATAATACAGCAGAGTCGACTGGATGTGAAAGCTCAAACCAAACTAAGCTGCCCTGCTGAGGGCGATGAGTCAAATGCGGGTCAGGAACTTCTCTTCCTGGGTTCTCACCTTCTTTCCTCTGATGGATTGTAACCAATGAGTTATGATCCGTCAGAGCCAAGACATTTGTATTTTTCCAGAGTGGCGTCGGGTCATGCCCCGTTGTCACCGCCTGCATGAAATATTGATGGCAATTATCTGAGATGTCGGCGGACAAGTGGGTTTCTTGTTTCATTACACGGCGGGGCCTGCAAGAGGTCATCCTGTGGCGGGTACGACGACGGTCCAGGTCTGTTGTCTCCAGGAGGCCCGGTGCACAAACAGGGTCACTCCGGGGGTCAGGGTAAACTCCTGTGGGTTGTTAGTCTTCAACTTGTCCATGGACGAGTTTCTATGAGGAACTTCAGCTGTATAAAACCTGAAATAAGAGAAGATGTGGATACAGATGATGATTTGAGTTGAAGACACGCAGTCACCGACCCTCAGTGTCTGACAGCGACGTACAAGGCACCCGAGGGGCGTGTTCAAGAAGGAATCAAACCCTTCACCGATAACCTCTTGATTCTTGTGCCTACACCTGACCTAAGTCTCTGTTACTGCCTCCGTAGAACACACAAGTCGAACTGAGATAGACGAGGCTTGTAAGCGTCACTCGGGTTGTCAGTTCATTTCCCTCTCAACAAATAAATCAACCTCATGTCGGCTGCTAAAGAAACGATTGTGCCTCCGTCTGACATTTCACGGAGAGACACCCACAGAGAGGCTGCAGGGCAGAGCTAAGTATCGACGCCTGAGGTTAAGAGGAGGATGACAAAAATGTTTGGAGTCGAGAGGAGGAGACGGAGGACGAGACCATCAGTTTAAATTATCATTCTTAGAGTTGGATTCATCATTTGAATGGAATGTGAATGTGCAGGTTTAATAATAGACAAACACACCAGGCTGGAGAGGATCTTTCGTCTTCCGGCTTCCTGCTTAGGAAACTCACAGAGAGACTTATTTTATTACAAGCTGGGGATCTCATCAGTAAAGCCAAAGTAAACTCAAGAGCCGGCGCACGGAGCCTCCTCCATATTCAATTAGTGCGCACCCTGCCGTCTATTGCCTGACGACAGGTTAAAAAGAAGGTCAGGGTTTTCTATATGCATGTCCAATATGAGTAATAAGGTTATTAATCCGACTGTTCAATTCATCTGCTCTTAAATGAGAATTTCTAATGCTCCTCACGCAGAGGAGGAGCCAGACGCAGAGGAGGAGGGCAGATGAAACGTGCAGCGACGGAGGGAGAGAAGCGGTAATGGAGCATGCAGAAAGATGTGGATCTGCATCGGAATACTAATCGCGATGGAGAAACGCCCGTCGTCCCAGTCGGTCCGGTCGCCATGGAAATGCAGATGTGTGATGGTTAACTTATTGTCTGCATGTAAGTTTAAAAGCACAAGAACACGGGAGTACGTGGTCCTTGATGGGTAATCATCTCGTCAACTGCTCGTCCAATCGGGCTCACGATGAACTGCCCATGTTTCAGGAGAATGTCTAAATCCTGGGACGTCTCCAGTTCGTGAGTCCCGATGAGATTAAAGTAAAATCACGAAGTCGTGGCCCTTAATAAAGTATCATGTGGGCACACCTTATTATTTTGTGCCCACGAGTTAACGACCTCGTTCACAGGCTTTATTATTTTTGTGGCCTGCTTGTGAGTTTTACTTGACCAGGAGTCGTTACCATGGCAACGGTGTCAGCTCATGTGATGAAATAGTCAGAAAAATGAAAATACATTTCTGATATGATATATATTATTCTAGGTTTTATTTGATAATAATACACATATGAACTAAATTATATATATATATATAAAATATAAAATATAAAAATATACATATATACATGTTCCATCATCTTCCAATCCAATTTCCCGAGGCCCCCCTGGCCCCCCTCTTTGAGGACCAGGGGACTAACATGATGCCATTTCATTTGTTGGCCTATAAACTCAGGTGATGTTGATCTACACATCCCTCTGTGTTCTTGTACCGTGACTCACAAACTACCTCACGCATGACCTCAGATCACCGCCCGTGTCGGCCACCGAGCAGCCGACCTTTGACACGTGGCCGTGTGGGAACAGGGAACTCCTCTCCGGGCAACCGGAGACGCAAAGAAACAAAGCCAGGCTGGAGGAATTCATGACGCCGTAGCCGAGTGTCAACACCGTGACATTATGCACGCGCAGTGGGAGCACATCCCCCCTATTATGGTTAACTAGCATGTCAGCTCCTCCCCTCGGCGGGAATGGAAGCGACTGTCTGTCAGGATACAACAAGGTCAACTGCCTGTTAGCGGCGCAGCGTTCCTCAAATGCCAGTAAAGCAAATCCCCGTGCCCGGGCTGCTGACCTTGTCTCGTTTAATGAAATGCAGTGACCATGCGTAACTTCTCAGCCTGTTAAACATCATCGTATGTGAGCCGGATCGTCCGTGATACAAAGCGGCATCATGCACCCTGCATGCATGAGCAACGTCCCTGAATTACATGACCGGCTGATTGGGAGAGATTGGTGTTGGTA
This sequence comes from Macroramphosus scolopax, assembly GCA_901007825.1. Taxonomy (NCBI): domain Eukaryota; kingdom Metazoa; phylum Chordata; class Actinopteri; order Syngnathiformes; family Centriscidae; genus Macroramphosus; species Macroramphosus scolopax. Next base: position 18,113 of record CAAKHC010017155.1, on the reverse strand, counting down.
TTGATAATAGATAGTGACATATTGCCTAAATGTGAGTGATGCTGCAGGGAGAGAAGATGTCTTGCTGCGTTGCATTCCTTTTTTTTTCTTCTTTCCATCCTTCTGCTGCAGTTTCTGCTGTAATCAGATCTGTTAAAGGCTACAAAAACAACTCTCACATGCATTCGGTGACATACAAGCGACTGACAGTAACATGATAACCCGCCGAATCCTCCTTCCCTTCCTGCCTGCACATCCTCGCATCGCTCTCACCTTCACTCACACACACTCACACACACACACACTCACACACACACACACGACAGCGCCGACTTCACAGCCGCCGAAGATCCTCTGTTATGTGTCGAATTAGCATTTGCAATGGGATTCACGCTGACAACCATCACTTGTGTTCACTTGACGCTGCTTTAGATTACAGGAAGCACTCCGTGGAATAACACACTCCAAAATTGACAATTAATCTGCCCTTAATTGGGTCCCAATACATCTCAGATGACTGAGGCTCATTCCACATGGAGCATATTGGAAAAGACAACATACAATTAGTTCGGGGGGGGAAAAGTCTCCTGGTGAATGAATCAGCCTGCTCGGCGTCTCTTCAGTCTCCTTGAGTTTGTGTTGTGTGTCAATATATAGACAGAAACCGGAGGAGGCAGGTGTTTGAGTCCTGTTTGCATCATCTAACCTGACGTCACCGAGCGCCGGATGAACGAAACACCTTTTTATTATTAATATACGTGCAGAGGTGTTTTTATTAGAAAACAGAAACATCATCAATCAGCCGCTCCGGGGTCGTAAACCGAAGCACGGAATCATCACACCACAATATCAGCAGTCAATTATGAAACCAATCAGCCCCTCCCTCCGTGTGCCGGGTTGATCGCCGCCGCCGTCGGCGCCGGTCCCTCGGATGACACCGTCTCTCACCACATGTGCCTCATCTCATCGCCAGATTAGCCTTGAAAAGAATAAAAAAAAAAGAAAACGAAGAAGGTTTGAACGTAATGCAATTTAGCCGAGCATGTCAGCCTCCTTGACGGCTGCATCCATCATTGTCAACAAAGGCTACGTCAGTCGAGGCCCAAGGTTCCGCCGGAGGATCCTTGGATTCGTCTCTCTCAGGTGTCTGAGGATGCGGCGGCGGCAGATGATCCCCGGCCTGAGCGAAAGTGGCAGCGAACACAATGTTAAACAGGAAGTGAGTTCCTAAAGCGGGCAGGGAACCGAAATAGTGTTTAATGCTCCGACGGTGTCAAGGTGAGATTTGAACATCCCGACCTCTCAGCGAAAGGGAGTCGCGGAAGAGAAGGTCTGTTTGTGTTTTGTTCACCGCTGACATTTAAGCCGGCTAATCGCTGAGCGTCCTGGTGTTCGGTGGGAGGCTATTTTATCATATTTCATTAGCGCGGCTCATTAGACGAGATGAAAGCCCCGGATCAGGCGTTTCACAGGCTAAAATTCCTGGCTGCTGAATGATGTCTGTGACTTCAGACACACACACACACACACAGACACGCACACGCAGACTATCGCCACCTCCAACTTAAACTAAAAAAAAAAAAAAGGAACATCAAACGCTTCTATCTGCCTTTCATCATGTTGGAGGTTGGCAGTTTCACAAAACCAGTCAATTAGAGCTTAATAAAGCAATTGCACTATTGCTTCCAACGGCCTGTTTTTTTTTATTCATTTGTATTTGCCTTATTAATATTCATCAAAAGGGAACAACGTGTGCATTGGCGTTTCTTTCCCCCCCCAGAATCCGCGTCATTAGGATCGTTGCCACGTTCTCATTTACCACATGAATTCCTTCCTCGTGCAGACTCCTCCTCCTCCTTCCTCCTCGAGTCTTTTTCATGACCAAATTCAAAAAGATGGAAGCGTTTGATTTGCATGGCATTAGTACTAACCGGGGGGACGTCTGTCCTCCCCCGAAAAAACATTGGATTTACACAAATCGCAGGGCATGAAAGCTCCTCGTGGGATCGTATTCATCGTCTCCGTGATTATTATTAATCGCTTGATCACCGCCGGGATTGTGAAATCCTCAGTGCGCAAAAAGGATTTCTGTCTCTCCAGGAAACCAGGCAACTTGTTTTGATGCCGTGCAGAATGCATCGTTTGAGATAAGCACCATTTAGGAAAAACTAACTGCACTCGTCCCCAAGTTGTCCAAAAGAAACGACGGGTACGGCCTCTGGTGTCTGACGCCGGTGCACGAAGCACCAGGGACGTTAGCATTTGTTGGCGTAGCGTTGATTGACAGTGGCGACTTTCAAATGAGACTCTCATGTTTGCAGATGGGAATCGATCCCACGTCTTCTGCTGCAGTCTGGTGTTTGCTGGACCCGACCACCATCCCACCGTGCTCGGAAACCAATGGCTGCATTCCGATATGTAGCGATGCATGACGATGCATGACGTATATATGAATGTGTTATTGTCACGAATCCTCATTGACAGTGTCGACTTTTTCCGAACGAGTAACTCGTGTTTGCAGATGGGAATCGATCCCACGTCTCCTGCTGCAGAATCTGGTGTTTGTTGGACCCAACACATCATCCCACCGTGCTTGGAAACCAATGGCTGCATTCCAATATGTAGCAATGCTTGACGATGCAACGACTCTGCAGACGTATATATGAATCTATTATTGTCACGTATCCTCATTGACAGTGTCGACTTTTTCCGAACGAGTAACTCAGATTTGCAGATGGGAATCGATCCCACGTCTCCTGCTGCAGAATCTGGTGTTTGCTGGACCCAACACATCATCCCAATGCAGAGATACATGCTGAATCGACGCCAACCGAAGCGGAACTCGTCTTAGATTGACACAAATTATATGATAGTTATTTGAAAGCATCACACACAGACTCAAGGGGAGGACGAGGCGAGCTGGAAGAACTTTATTTGACAATATCGTAGTAAATGTACAGCCTGGACCTCCTCTTGGTCCTCGACCCAGCAGAGTGTCGGTGTCTCCGGACCTTCGGTACTTCAGAGGAACCGTCCTTCCACGTTTGAAATGCACAGAACTGATTTTTGGGCGCCGGTTCTGAACCGGCGTCCTCAAAGTGCCCTGGTGGGGGGAAAACAGTGGTTCCACCTTGAACTGGTTTTTCTTGGCCCACTGAGAGACAGGAGGCAGATTAATGTCACCTTTGAAAACCTCAGTCAGCTCCACCATTGAAAATAAATCTGAAGTTCGCCATCTGTCGCCGCGGCGACTAAAGTCCAGTTCCAATAAAAAAAAGAGCTTTTTACCCAAATTGAAAGGAAGGAGGAGCGTGCACGCAGAAAGTGTGTGTGTGTGTGTGTTTGGGGGAGTGATATTATCCCTCTGAAACTATGTTGTCAACATGTTTGATTGTCAACGCCAAGTTTCAAAGGTTTTTCTTTTAATGGGATGATCAAGTGAAGCCCTGTTAGTGTGCCAGTGATGGAGGACGACTGAAGACTTAATGTACAGATTGTACGGCTGCCAGTCAGGGAAACATACAACAGCCTCGTGTACGGACCAGTCTAATTAACTGCTGAGGAAACGGGAGTCAGAGCCTGATGTATATTTACTGTATAGGAATCAATTATGTATCCGTGTGAATTCAATCGGCTCCAGGGAGGCTGGCGGTGCCCGAGACAACCGACTATATTTAGCGTGTGCATTGACGAGCTCGGCGACTTGTCTTCTCATTTAATCCGAACTAATATGCAGATGTGTATGTGAAACCATCTATTTTAGAAACAAGATCAGATGCAAAATTGATGTTGTCACAAAAACAAAATCGGCTCCAGAGGGAGTTTTTTTTCTTCTTCTCCACATGTGTCAGAACCTTTTGAGAAGGTTCCTCCTTGTTCTGTTCGCTCTTCTTGGGTACTTTCAAGATTCATATCACGCCGCAGTCGTTGTCGAGGGGGGGGGGGTACAGATGCACATTACAGACTGTTTGAACACCACTGACAGTTCTTATGGATGCATGTGAAGGTTTCCCTGAGAAAAGAGAGAAAAAAAAAGGAACCAGGGTTTTTTTTTATTTCTGCCCACAAGTGAACGTCTGCGCTGCCAAACCGAGAACATTAACTGTGCCCCCTCCTCGGAGAGATCCCTCATTAGACTGATCTGAAGAACAGGAACAGACAACGTGAGTCCATCCGCAGTACGTATGGAGATCTCCACGCGACGCCTCTGCATGTTTGCAGCGAGTTCATCATAAATATGCAAACAGAATTCATTCCGACGGTCATTCGGAGAGGCGTTCCTATTATTGTGTCCATTATATGAATAAGGGCTGTGGACATTATAATCCTCATGAAGTGTGTGTGTGTTCTGGAGGGATTTACTGCAGGACTGTTGTATTATACTGCAGCCTGAGTATGTGCTGTACATGCATTAGTACCGTATTTTGTTTCGGGTGTGTGCTGACCTGTGTGTTATTTTTGTTGCATGTGTTGTGTCCTTGCAACACGGCTCTTAATTATTGACGAGGAGCATTAACTTTAAGGAATTAACAAAGGAAAGGCTCATTAAGGGGAGTAATTAGTCGCTGTACTCAAGTACTTGACAATATTTTAATTGAGTGTTTCCACTTAATTCTACTTCCATTACTACTTCTACACTATATTGATTTTACTATAAATTATTTGACTATCTGAGCTTCAGAATAAAGAACATTGAATCCCTGCAGATGCGATGCAACGTGCTTCATGAATAGATATAATGAAATAAGACTGTTTAGATGTTATTTGTGAAAGGTCGGCAGCAGCCGAGGTCAGACTCGCAATAATTAGATCGTTGAGCGAAGCTCTCCGAGGCAATTCTGTCAGTTTGCAATGAGTATTTTTAATTGTGCTATTTAAAGAACCTCTTGCAACATAAACTTCTGTATTTTCACTTGACTTTTTTAATTGTGGTCAGGCAGCAACAACAGAAGCTTCTGTTATCAGTTGTAGAAGAGTTTCAGGTCATTAAGGCCCAGAACTTGTCCAACCTCGATAGAGCCCAAGATAGTGATAGAAGATGTTTATTAGCAAACATAATAAAGACACAGTAATAATAAAAACTAACAAAAAAACATAATAAAATTATATAAAATTAATTGGATTTATTTACAACATATTTAATTAGATTTTTTATTTGTTTAAAATGTTTATATTTTATATTATTAATATTCGTTTTCACATATACATAAAATCGTATTATGAAAGCTAATGTTTTTACACCAGGAGCGGAGCTGAGCCATCGGACCACCGTTAATCTCACTATGTGTCTAAACATGTAGTAAATTGTAAAGGATGTGTAACTGTATAATTTCCAGGATGTGTTTGAGAAGAAAATTGGCCTTAAAAATTCCCCCTTAACTTAATGGCAGCACATTGAGGATGACGAGGCTCATCAGCAGCATCACAAGGAGCAGATAGTTGACCCGAGTCCCTGCACATCATCTCTTGTAGCATCAGGAGACATCAGTAAGAACACGACGGCTCTCCAACCCATCAAAAGACTGTTTATTCATCAAAATCTCACACATGTGAGAATTTGTGATGTCTGAAAGTAGCCGGAGGGACCAGATGGGGGAAACACTTCCAGAGAAGAATCAGACCTGCTGCCGTCCCTGTTGGATTTATTTCAGGTCCAGAGTTTGTTCATGAAGCAACTCATCCATCCACCCATCCATCCACCCATCCATCCATCCCTCCATCCATCCATCCCTCCCTCCCTCCCTCCCTCCCTCCCTCCCTCCCTCCATCCCTCCATCCATCCCTCCATCCATCCCTCCATCCCTCCATCCATCCATCCATCCATCCATCCATCCATCCATCCCTCCCTCCCTCCCTCCCTCCATCCATCCCTCCCTCCATCTCCCTCCATCCCTCCATCCCTCCCTCCATCCCTCCCTCCCTCCCTCCCTCCCTCCATCCATCCCTCCATCCATCCATCCCTCCCACCATCCCTCCCTCCATCCATCCATCCATCCATCCATCCATCCATCCATCCATCCATCCATCCATCCATCCATCCATCCATCCATCCATCCATGTTCCAAGTAGGTCAACAATTAAAAAATGAAGATCCAGAG
>CAAKHC010017150.1:18568-28600 GCA_901007825.1 Macroramphosus scolopax | reverse complement strand
GGGGGGGGGGGGGGGAGGGGGGGAGGGGGGAGGGGGGGGGGGGGGGGGGGGGGGGGGGGGGGGGGGGCTCATAAACTATAACAGTTATGAAATATTGAGCAAACCTCTGGGCTTCACGTGTCCCACGTCGAGGTAATAACACACAAAGACAAACATCTCAGTGACAACATGGAGGTTCAGAGTCAGAAGGTTCAACTGGCACCGGGAACCAGATCAAAGCCTTGAGGTCCAGGGTGCAGCTCTCCATGAGAACAGCAGCAGTCAGACCATGTGGGAGCCAGATATGTTTGCAAATGGGCCTGAGAGGCTGGCGTGTCGGTGCGGGGGCGGTGCAGGGTGGTGCACCGGCTGTTTGTGTGTTTACTACACACCATTAGCTTCGGACTATTTCACTGCTCCTTCTTGAAGAAAACAGACTCTGTTCTCAGCCTTCAGGGTTCAAGGGAGGAAACATGGACTGTATAGAAGAAGAGTCCTCCCTCCACATGGCCAGCAGGGGGCGACCACACTGGTTGCATACAGATGAGTGTTTGCTTTTGGGTGAGAGGCTCCAAGTGTTCTGGACCCTGTTGACTCTCAATGAGCCGCCGACGCCCTTTTAGAGGAACATCTCACCTTTAATCTTCAGATATTTTAGTCACAGACACATTTAGACGCCTTTCATGAGGTTTTACACGGCGACGTCCCTCATCTGATCCTCATTAATGAACAAAGATAAGCTGCTTATTGTCTGAATCTTCTTTACCTTTAGTTTTTTTAGTAATTCATTTATTTGTGCAATTTTCTGGATGTTTCACTGCTTGTCTGATTCTTCTTTGTTGTTGTCAAATCTTTTAACGTATAAACATTAAAAAACTGATCAATAGTTTTGTTTTGGGGATTTCCAGATGTTTTTTTCAATTATCTGGGTCTTTGTTTTTAATTGTTCAGTAATTCACTCATTTTCTGCTTTTCTAAAAGTATCATAAAGAGAACCTGAAAATTAGAAAGAAATTCATGAATTTCTAGTCATTTTTAAATATGATCTGTGATCATAACGTGAACGTTAATGTTGAGAAGAGTCACGCTTCTTATTCATCCACATATTAACCACGAGTGACAGATGTTAGCGTGACGCAACATGCGAGACGTTAGTCAAGGTCACGTGATGTCTGAGAAACAGGGCGGAGCCACGTTTCACAACAAGCCCGGAGGCTGTGATGACGTCATGATCGTCTCACCCTGCAGACAAACCGGTCCTGGAAGAACCAACGTGATGAAGACAAGGACTGGATCGACTCTCCACAATCACACAGAACAAAACAGCTCGTTTTCTGTTTTTATTTAATAAGCTGGTTCATAAATTATCGCACATAAAAGATTCTTTTCAGTAGTTACAAAGAGGAGAGCAACTTTGTTAGCGCCTGGAAAAAAAACCAACGAACATGAGAAGTGACAGCGGTTGTTCTTAAATATTCATCTCGACGAGTCAGCAGTTCACGCAGGAGAGGAGAGAAGAAGAGGGCGCCGAAGAGGCGAGGCGTCCGTCCGTCCGTCCGTCCTCAGACTAGCAGCAAACAGAAGGGATGACGAGCGGTCGGTTCTTCAGAGCGCGTGCCGATAAAACAACTAAAAGGAAGTCTTCGTCTTCGTCTCTGCTCTCCAGTGTATTCAAAACAATCAAACCGAGTGAGGAGTTAAAAATAGAAACAGAAGACAGCACAAGCTACATGTGAGGCTCACGAAAACAAACTGTGAGGAAGTGGCACCTCTGTTGGCTCGACCTTCTCACGGGGGGGCTCCACTGGGGGTCAGAAGCAGCGATGAGACGGTTCAATGATTCACTGGCGGACTCCAGGATCCCCCGTCCTTCATGTGATAGCTCTCTTCTCCACAGCGCTCTCCCCTCCTGGTGGTCAGACATCAGCAGGCGGATGAGTTTGGACTTCAGGGAGGAGAGGAGCTGATCCACCTCCACCTGGAGCTGGTCTGAAGGAGCGACGGGCGTCTGTCACTGACTAACACTAGTTTTCGTTTCATGAGGCGGAGATCTTCCGCTCTGCTGTGAAGGAATCCAGATGTTCCTCTCTTGACCTTGACGAGGAGCCTACTTGGACATTTGTTGCTGAACGTGCTGCAGGAAGTCGCAGTAGGATGAACCCGACTCCGAGCGGTCCTCCACCAGGTGCTGGAAGAAGGAAGCGTTGGCCGAAGGGTCGTCCCTGAACGACACAAACAAGACAAACATGGTTAAGACAGTGTGACGGATCATCTTCAGGCTGGTTGGCGGCGACCTGAGCTGCAAACTGAAGCTGAACAAAGGTGAAACTCTGAGCTTCACCTCTGAAGCAACCTGAAGACGGGATCTGAGTCCATGTGTGGAGACATCAGCTGTCCACAACAACGCTGTGGAAGCCACAGGAAGGAAACGGGAACAATATATTCCCTGTGGAAGCAGCTGCCAATCGGTGACAACACTGCTGACAAACGGGGACGCTACTGGGACGCCGCTTCAACGTGAGTCTAGCTGAAGTCCCTGTAGCGTGAGACCAGAGCTCGCCGGGATCGCTGCTCTTCTGTCTTTAGTTTTCTGAATGTCACCTCACTACCGAGACCTCCTGCACATCCACCGTCCTCGCCTCTGTGACTCTCAGACTTTCTTTTATGCTTTTATTCAGTAATTTATTGATTCAGAAGAAGGAAGAAACGTCTGTTCGTGTCTGCAGCTCTCTGACGTTCTAACATCCGAGCTGCAGCCGAGGAGCTGCGTGCCGTCGCGCTCCGACCTCGGGTGTTAGTCAGAGTCAGATGTGGATCCAGATGTGTGGCACTGCTTACTTGATGATGTGTACGGTGGAGCTGAACGCCCTGTTGTCCTGCAGCCAGTCGAGGAACGCTCGCACCCTCTCCGACAGCGGCGTCTCCATCTCCGGAATGTGACTCTGGGATTCATAAACAGGAGGGAGGGAGGGAGGGGGGGAGAGAGAGAGAGAGAGAGAGAGAGAGAGAGAGAGAGAGAGAGAGAGAGAGAGAGAGAGAGAAGCGAAAACATCAACAACATTGTTTTCAGGCGCTGCGGGCACGAGACGGGAAAACACATCATGTGGTCATCTCGGCTACACAATGCGGTGCAGACCAGTATGCATGCGGTGTTGGAATGCGGGGTATGTAGGTGGCTCCGGGACGCTTCGACCCCGTTCCAGAAGAGCCAGATAAGCGGCGTAAACAAGTGCTGACGCCTGCCGCTCGCCCGCCGTGTGTGGCGACCGCAGAGGTTTCCAGGCGGCCGCGCGGCTCGTTAACGGGCAGAAAAGCAACAGCAGCAAATCCACTTTGCTGCTCGTGTTGTTTTTCTGCAGAAACGCAGAGCAGCTTCTCTGACTGGGGAAAAAAAGGGCTGCGTTGCATCATCAGTCACACTGCAACTGGGCGGCGGCGTGTGTGTGTGTGTGTGTGTGTGTAGGTGTAAAACAATAGCCCAACTTCCCTAATCACAGTCATTCTGTAATTTCCTGCTCTGTTGGGTGTGTGTGTGTGTGTGTGTGTGTGTGTGTGTGTGTGTGTGTGTGTGTGTGTGTGGTCGTTTGTATACGAGGAGACATCATGTTGTATTTGTCCCACTGACCATGTTGGGGGGGATGGCAGCGTAGTTTGGGCAGCCCAGAACGTCCCGGATGAACACGTCGTTGCAGCATTTACCGATCCAGAGGTAGAACATCTGGACAGAGGGACACAGAGACGGACGTCTTTCAGAATCCTTTCAGCAGTTTGAGTTGAGTGTTATAAGAGGGAGAGCTTACGCTGCCGCAGTCCATCAGGAAAGCTCCGTCCCTGCTCAGGCTCTCGGAGGACAGGTGGAGCAGGTGGGGTTGGGGAACCAGTGTGTCGTTCAGGTGGAGCACCCCCTGCAGGACACACACAGGCAGTGCAGTGAACCGTGTGGACGGCGTTTTGTTTCCTCTCATTTCAGATGCATTTCTAAACAGAGTCACGTTAAAGATGAAGTTATTCAATAATTATAACAAACTAAAAGGGAAGTCGGGTTTCCCAAAGCTGACGTCGTCAGGTACATTCAACTTATCTGTGGGATTATCTGTGGGCGCAGTCGTTACCTGGTCGGACACGTTGTCCACTCGGTACAGGTCGGGGTGGACCATCTGCATCAGCTGCTGCAGCGGCTGCGTCTTGAACTCGCACATGGCGAAGACGCGCTCGTCCAGACGCGTGCTGGTTCCCGTCCGCAGCGCTTTCTGGAGACAAAACAAAGATCGGGGGATTAACGTCAGTTAATGACTCCGATGACTCACTTCCTTCAGAGGGGTTTGTGTCAGGTAGCAGAACGTGTGTGTGCGTGTGGATGCCGACACACCCGGAGAGGATGAACGGAGTCCCGGCCGTGCGTCAGCACCAACGACTGAGCCGGCTTCTATTCTAGTCCGACTCGTGGACAGTGTGGATGTTGAGATGTCGTGTAACGCCGGTGGATTACTGGGTGTGTTTATAAAAACACCCACGTGCAGCCGCACCTGTTTGAGCAGAGAGAGGATGTAGAGGGGGAAAAGGCGCATGGCGGCAGGCACGACGAGGCCAGACTGCTGCAGGTTGGACACGTTGCTCTTGTAGGCGCTCGCAAAGTCCACCACTGCGTTCTCCAGGGCGTCCCGGGCATCCGACAGGCCGGACGATATCGACCGGTCGATGGCTGGAATATTCAGGAGGAGAAGTGTTAGCAGATATGTATTTGCATTATGTATGTCCGTGACTGCAGGAGACTCACCCATGTTGGCGAGCAGGCAGGTGATGGCCTGGACGTCAGCGCCGGCGTACACGTCACTCAGCTGGTTGACCACCGGCAGACACAGCGTGTGGACCCTGATACGACGCTTCCCTGCTCCCATTGACGGGTGGATTGATAAGACAGAAGAAAAGGATGTTTGTTTGTTTGAAGATCCAAACACAGTTTCCCCCCTCCCAGACAGTAAGTGTGTCCGCCTGCGATCACCTTTACTGGAGGTGTAGAGCAGCGCCGCCTGGAAGCAGGCGAGAGACGAGTCGGCCAGAGAGTCCTCGATGGACATCTGGACAGCGAAGGCAGAGTCCGGGTTGACGTTGGCCAGGGACAGCAGGTCGGTGGAGCGCACGAAGAAGTTACCGTGGAACGTGTGGATGGACAAACCTGGGCGGAGGAGGAGGAGGATGAAACACATGTTCATCCAAACCAAACGTTAGCTAGGTCTTCTTAAGGATTGAATGTGTGAGTGTGTGTGTGTGTGTGTGTGTGTGTGTGTGTGTGTAACCTTTAGTGCATCGTATTCTCATGACCGCCTCGAAGCCGATCTTCCTCGTGAGGTAGCGCTCAAGATCCTTCTGGAACTTCTCCAACTGGGGCAGGTTGTGGATGAAGTGGAAGGAGGGGTAGTAGAAGATGCTGCCTGCTGAATACTTGGAAATACAAGCTGGACGACAGAAAGAGAGAGACAGGTTTACATTTACAGACGGTCTGAATGACTGACAGAGACCGACAGTGACCGTCGGGCTCTTACCGAGCGAGGCGAGGTCGGCGTACTGGGAGCTGAGCAGGAACAGGTCCACCCCGATCTGCTGTCCTGAGCAGTCCAGAGCAAACTTCTTGTAGAAGTCTGTGGCAGGGCCGAGGTGCTGCACTCCCTGCACAGCGGCACAAAAGACAGATCTTTGTTCAGTTTCACTCTCAGAGAAGATGCCTGGTCAGATCTGTAGATTGTCCCTGCTGCATCACTCATACCTTCGTGCTGGAGCGCTGGCTGGGATCTTCCCTGGACTGCAGCAGACCAGCACCCAGGGTGGGCAGCTGGGTCTGGAACACGGTGATGCGTCCGCCGGTGGGCGACATGAGCTTGTAGGCAGCCTGGAGCGCAGGGCCGAGGGCGCTGTGGGTCTCCTTGCTCTGGCTGAACATGCCGGGGAGGGAGGTCAACAGGTCCTTCACCAGCTGGACGAGGGAGGAGGAATGAGATGGATTCAAGAAAGGATGTGAGGAAGAGCACGAACCAGGAGGATGAAGACACAGAGAGAAGGAAGATGAATGATAAAGGAAGAGACACATTTCTATGAGGCATGAACAGAATGATTGTCAGTAAAGAAGAGAGTCCGACCTCTTTGCTCTCCTTCAAGTTCACCATCAGACTGTCATGAGACGGGATGAAGACGTCTGCAGAAAGAAAAGATCAGCACAAGACCTTCAGAGTCAATGAGGAAGGAAAAACTAAATCATTTCATATTTGAAACAACAGACAGAAACATAATCCTTCCCCTGTAAATCTTAAACATCAATGTCATCCCAAAAATGTTCTGTTGAATTTACATCCGTCTGCGAGGAATCGAAAATAATTTGGTACTTTCAAAAAAAATATGCAACAGTCTCAAGTTCTACAACATATTTTGGCAGGTGTCTCAATGAGGTTTTCTTTGGAGGATGATGCTGCTGCCGCTGACGTACCGTCTATGTCCGACACCACCAGCATCTGCGGCTGGGACAGCCCCTCCTGGAGGTTGTAGAAGTGGATGGTGCTGTCGAAGGTGAGGAAGCCCACCTTGGTGCGGGAATCTCCAGGCAACCTGAGCAGAACAGAACACGTGTTATCAAACCTCAGAGGAAGGAGACCACACTGATTTATGTATCACTCACTTGTCCAGGTTGTCCAGAAGCGATTCACAGAAGTACTTCAGGTAGCCGGACTCCACGGCGTTGTGAGACACGTCGAGTACGAACAGGTATGCGGCCGGCTGAGGGGGCCGCAGCTGAACACGTTAAAGGGAAAGCAAACAGACGTGAGCAGGGGGGGGGTGAAGTGAAGAACATCCTGAAGAACTGCTGCAGGGTTTACATGCTGAAACTGAAGAGTGTTTCCAACATCAAGTCAGCTGTGCCTCCAGATGTAGAATCAAAACAAGACTGCCCTCTAGTGGACTGAGTGCACACTACATGACCATTCTACTATCTAGAATATCAACAAGAGGAGCCAGAAGTTTCAGGAGAAAGAAGAAAGATCACCATGTAGTCGGAGGTGGCGATGAACTCCACGGTGGCGTTCTGAACCTCCGGTCTCTTGTGGGGTTCGCCGTACGACCTGGTGACCGGGTTGTACATGAACTCATCCGGAACTGGAAGAAGAAAAAAAGACAGAAGGTGTGAGACGTCGTCAGAGCTGCACGGAGAACAAAACTGCAGCAGCGTGCGATTGGATGCGATTGGATGCGATTGGATGCGATTGGATGCGATTGGATGCGATTGGATGCAATTGGATGCGCACCATCGTTGACGCGGTAGCAGAGGTTACACTTCCACCGGCGCTGGTCCAGGAAGGTGACGAATGGGTTGATGTAGGTGCGACAGGAGCGGCAGCGCACTATTGTGTTCGACGTGATCACTGGTAGCTGCTGCAGATAGACAGAGAGGGGGGGTTTAAAGGGTTAGACGTGTCTTTACAGAGTCCTTCTCTCAAAGCCTTCGTCTGCTCAGGCCTCAGAACAGGACTCAGTTCCTCTTTCTTGGGGAGCGTGGTTGAACGTTGGGGGCTCTGCACTCCCTCCTTTCGAGGACAGAAACATTTGTCCTCCATGTTTGATGTTTTTAGACGGCTGTATGAGAGTGTTGTTCTCTGCTTGGATTGTTCAAGTTAATCCAAACCTTGCTGCTATCAGTCCTCTCCGAATGAAATCTACATTAAAGAATAATAATAAGGTGAAAACTCTGCAGTAAAGCACCTGAGATCCGACCCTACCTGTAGATCTCTGAAGGGGTGGAGGAGGAGGCCGAGGGGCAGCCGGGCCTTGTTGAGCAGAGCCTGAGTTTGGGGGATGCTGGTCAGAGTGCATCTGAACGTCCTGCGTGTTGGACAGCACAACCTCAGGTTAGACAGGGACAGAGTGTTCTACAGTTGATGATGTCACTCCATGTTTTTATTTCTATACTAAAGCTTATCAACCAGAGACTTGACACAATCCACAACAACTCTTGATGCAGTTTGGCGGCAACCAATTTAGAAATTAGACTCTCAGCCCTCCGACTGACTGACCGACTGACTCCTGAGTCCTGAAGAGCTCCAGAGATAAACTGCCGTCAGATGTTGAACTTTGAGATCCATGCAGAACATCACCCATGTACGTACTGTGGACTGCAGTTGACCCTCTTTAGTTCGGCGCTGAGGTTGGGTTCAGGGGCTTCCAGGGGTTGTGGGGGCAGCAGGTTCCTCTCCTGCACCAGGTTGATGGGACTGAGGGCTTCCACCTCCAGCTCTGGGACGCCACTCAGCCCGCCCAGAGCGGCAGACAGCTGGGACAGGTTGGGGAACGGCTGAGAAGGAAGGTAGGAAGGCATCAATGCTCTGGATTACATTCGTCTGAGTTGAAACAAATCAATATCTCATATTCCGGACACAGATGTTGTGATTTAGAGGATTTATTCCCGCGGTGGTCAAACCTGGGAGTACTGCTGGTAGCCTGACTGGCCGTACAGGTCGTGGGAGGGGGAGGAGTCGGCGTGGGGGGCCAGTGCTTGCTGATAGGCTGGCGGCATGCTGGGGTAACCGTAGCCACCGTAGGGCGGAGCCTGGTTGGTCATATCGGTGGAAGGTGGCATCGCATCTGAGCGAGGCAGAGATCAACATTAATAGAAAGAAACACGACTGAATGTAAATCCTCTTCTTGCTCTACCGGAGTTATTCAAGGTAGATATTTGTGTCTTATGCTGGGATGGACAGGACGTACCTGGATAACTGCCCCCTTCCAGGGAATCATAGCTGTTGGGCACCGGAGACGCACTGCCAGTGGAGGAAGAGGAGGTGTCACCACCTGAGACGGAGAGAGAGAGAGAGAGACAGAGAGAGAGACAGAGAGACAGAGAGAGAGAGAAACAAGCAGAGTATTGAACACGTTCAGGTCAAACAGAAACAGATGAATGACAATAAATGGTTCGTGAGAAGATGAGCAACAGGCAGGTTGACAGAGGAAGACAGAAGATGAAGACTAGAATCAGGTCCAACTGGTCTGTTCACAGTCTGTCATATATGGACCTCACAGGGGTTTAATAGAAAAGGTATCAAGTGTATACTATATTGAATCCAGTGAATTACTTCCGGGAGTGAAGATTGATGGAGTTGTAAGTTTGACCAAATGCTGCCGTGAATGTTTTCAACGTGTCAACGTACTTAAAGGAAGCTCCAGATTCTGAAATGTGTTTTTACCGAGTCAGTAACGGATCAAAGGGGGAACAAGCTCGTTCTGTTCCCCAGTAACGGGGTTGAACAGCCGACAGAAACGGGCTGTCTTACAATGTCAAAGTGAATCGATGTACTCGGGTAAAAAACACGATCACGTCATCATCACATCGCGGCCGAGGCGCACCGGAACACCGGGAGGAAGTTTCTTCTACACTCAAGGATGAACTGATAAGATTAAATGGGTCAATGTGACCTGAACACCTCCAGAATGTCCAGGCTGATTAACACACACATTCATACAACGACTGAAATGATACAATGAAGACAGGATGACATTTATAGCCTACAAAGGTAAAACGGTGTTCTCATTAGCAGAGAAGGAATTCTGAAGCTGTGAGGTCAAGGTCATGTTTTTATCGTTAAATCAGTTTGTGTGTGTGTGTGTGTTTCTACAGGCCTAACAAACACTACAGGGCCTGCAGGTCTAAAGAGCTGAAGGAACCTTGATTGAAGATGGTCCTGCTGCCTGCAGAACTTCATAACAGAAGAACACTAGACTCTAATGAGACACCTTCACAAACAACGTGTTTATGCAAACAAACAAATGAGGGAGCGTCATGACGACCTGACGATCAGAAATACACAACAACCTCCGTCTACTGCCGTCGGCATGAATGAGACGGAAGGAGAATGAAATCTGGAACTGAAAGGAAAATGGACCAGACGGAAGGAAGGAAAAATAATGAAAGGACGAGAGAAAGAGGGAATGAACAAAAGACACAACATTAAAGAGAAAGGATAGTGGGTGTCCTCAGGCCTCGTGGAAACATTCAGGGGGGGGGGGGGGGGCTCG
>CAAKHC010017150.1:0-18548 GCA_901007825.1 Macroramphosus scolopax | reverse complement strand
GGGGGGGGGGGGGGGGGGGGGCACTGGGTCTGCTGCTGAACATGATGAAAGGATGCACTGGAGAGGAAGTAGAAGAACAGGAGAAGCTCATGGGAAGAGGGAAGACCGGCAGTCATCGTTCGCTCCCATCCTCAGTCTTTCATTGGCTGGCTGAGCTCTTACTTGGCTTTCACCTCTTATTTTCCCACAATGCATCTCTCCATCCGCCCTGTTCATCCTCCCACACACGAACACTTTCGGGTACTTAAGTCACCATCTTAGTCTGATTGTTAGCAACGTTTTCTAATAAGCACCAAATAGCACAATCCAGTCTAGTAAGGCCCGGTCCAGTACACCACAGTCCAGTCCAGTCCGGTCCGGTCCAGTCCAGGCCAGCCCGGTCCGGTCCAGTCCAGCCCGGTCCAGCCGTTGTGCAAGTATTTAATTGACTGATTAATCGATAGATAAACAGCTGTTGGTTGCAGAACATTTCTGGGGTGTTTCAGCGCAGCATCACATCATGTGACCAACACATCCCGTCATCCCACTCACTCCCCGTCGCTCAGACGTTCGTCTCAACTGTACTGAACTGAATAACTGTCCAACTAGTTGCATTAGATAATGTTGTTTCCTTTCATAACCAATAATGAAAAGGCTGTTTGGAAAAGCTTACACGGGTAGAATATTGTGGAACGAGTCCATTAATCCGTGTGGGCCAAAAGCAAAACCAAGACATGACAGGTCTCTGGCAGCGAGCTCACTGGAGAGGGGCGGGATCCAATTATCTCAGACTAATCGGACCAACAGACGCCTGGATTATCTGCAGTGGAAGAGCAGGAAACCCAGGACGACTAAGCCTTCCTCCTCCTTCAAGACGCTGACAACTCGTCTTCCTCTCTTACCTGCTGACGGATGAATGAAGGAGGATAAATCTAACTTGCTCATAGCAAGTGTTGCTTCCTTCACTTCACGTCATCTTGTAACTCAACAGGTGGTCGGGTGGATCTTTAAACTGCTGATTGCTGATCGTGACATCGTTCTGTTTGTCTCTCACCTTCGTCACTGATAAATCAGTCGCTGTAGACTCAGCGTAAAAAGTGTGATCAATAAAGCTAAAGTTGTTGATTTCTTATCTCAATAATAATTTGGATTAAAAAGCTGGACATCCAGAAGATCAACAACTCCTGTGTGTGCTGAGGCCGGCCGGTAACACAGAGCAGCACCGCGGAGAATCGACACGACCACGAGGGGAAACTCTTTTTATTAAGTGATGTGTTACTGAGCAGGTAACCCCTTGTGGGGTGGGGGGGCAGGCGAGTCGGCAAAACATGCACAGAGAGCCCGGACCTGCCGGCAGGGGAGTCGCTATATTTAAAAATACTAGTTAACCTCTGGGTGATGACACAGCTCCTGCAGGACGGTCATCAGCAGAGCAGCGGGGAACAGAACGCAATTAGGTTTCCAAACACTCGAATGTGAGCGTAGAATTAGATGGACACACATCCAAAACCCCTTAATGCTCGAGGAACAGACCAGAACTCCATCAGCAACCACAGCGAGAAGACCATGCGTTACAGATGATGACACCCCGAAGATGACGAGTGAGATGGAACTAGACAACATCCAAGGATGACAACTTCTACAGCAGGACAGTAACACAACCTGGCAGAGGCCTGTAAGACGAAGATAAATGCTCCCTCACTTACCTCTCGCCTTTCTGAGACACGAGGTTCCGGACAGAGGACGGGTACATGAACATTTACAAGATGAAATCAGTACTGATGGCGAGCGCCGGATGAACTCCAGAGGGCCGTTTAAACAACAGCAGGAGAGGGAGAAGGGGAAGGTAACTGATGATGAGCGACACTGGTTAAGAGTGTTCAGAGCAGAACTGACAGATGGCCATCAGACAGAAAAGAGGAGGGCGACAGTGATCAGCGGCGACGGACGTGGGTGGAAACACACAAATGGAAGGAATGATGGTGGGTTTTTTTCAAAGGGATGCAAAAAGCTTGGGGGGTTTAGGACAGAGCTGAGGGAGTTTCATGGGGTGGATTAAGTGATAAAAGAGGGTTTGTGCGGAGGTTAAAGCCAAAGCAGACCTGCTTCCTCATCCTCATCCTCCTCCTCATCATCATCATCATCAGAGCTGGATGACGAGGGGGCTGCAGCCGGGCCTGAGGTGGTGGCAGAGGCAGAGCTAGCTCCACTATTAGCAACATATCCATACTGCATGCCTGTTGGAAGGGGGGGGGGGGGGAGAAACCAGCGGAAGTCATCAGGCGGTGAACTTTTTCAAGTGTGTGTGTGTGTGTATGTGTGTGCTCGTGCAGAAGCATCAGTTCTTCATTAACCACGTTGACTCTTGAGACCAGATGAAGGATAGTCATCAGGATTTCTGCCCTACTTGACCATCCTTCCCTTTGCTGTGTTACAGTTTTAGAAGCTCCAGTAAAACATTTAAATAGGCCACGACTTTCCTGGTGGTGAAACAGGGTGAGAGCCGCCATGTTTCAACATTTATACTTTACAAGCAAGTCAACAGATAAAATACACAACATTTACAAAAATAAAATATCCAGATCAACTTGAAAATGCACGTCAACCCACAATTAGGCATCTTGTATAATTTAGTGCAATCACTTACGAACATGCAGCTATGATATCGCCTGTGCAACATAATTACCCCACCACTATGAGGTTTTGCTTGTTTACACTTGACAAAACAATGCTGAAAGCATGGTGGCGTTCCGTGATTAGAGGCGTGTAATGCCACACAATAATGTGGCATCTTAAGTGAGCCGTCCCCCGTTAAAGGTGTCTGTTCTGCACAGGCGTTGATTTTGTACTATGGCTACCTCAGCAGCAAAACATTCTCTCCCCCTACTCAGTCTCAGTGTATAATATATCCACCTAACAGAGCCGTAAAACTCTACAGACATCAGTGAAATATATGCCTGGACAAGAATATTTGACTATTTGTTTTTTCTGTTTCAGTTTCGAGTTTCAGTCTATGCATCACTTTCAATAATTTGCTTATCAGAGACAAGCGTCCTCCCTTACTGCTGCCATCCTCCTGCTATTGTAAGAGTGTTTACTGAGGCTAATAGAACTGGGACAGAGGAAACTGAACCTGCTAAAGCAGCTCACAGTGAAGGAAAGTCACAGCGAACATCAACCAGCAGCTGGCTGGCATGTGAAACCCTGTACGATCGCTCACACCTGCACATTTGGAAATGTAGGTGTGAATGTGTGTGTGGGTAACATAACGTATGGAACAGTGCAGCTGTGGAGTCAAAGAGCGTTCTCACATTTGAGCAAAACCTCATGGGCAGAACTGAAACTGTAGATCTAAAAATATAAATCCATTAATGTTGCGTGGGGCTACACGGGGCGCCCGAGCACAGAGGAGTCTGATGAGGACCTTTCTGCTCCGTCACCAAACAGAAACACATTTTTGGAAATATATTTTAAAAGATATATTAAAAGCACATCATGATACCCTTGCCATTTCATTTACCTTGGTGGTGGCCTGGCGAGGAATGCACTGAAGTAGACGGGGTCAGTGAGGGTGGTCGGTGTCCGTCTGCACCCCCGCTGCTGCGAGTGACCCCGCCGTAGGAGTTCAGAGAAGCCGGATGGCTTTGCTCATAGTGGTGTTGGACTGTGTTTTGGGCTGCAGCAGGAAAACAAAGCAAACGATTATATTCAAATGTAGGAAATCTTCGATGAGGGAACAAAAAATAGCATGTTCATATTGTAGCTGGAAGACTTGTAAGCTCTGCCAAATATCAGTTGACCAGACAAGTACCCTCAAAAACCAGACACACATACCTGTGCTTGCTTGACCATTGACTGCCGGCGCCATTTGACCAGGAGGGGCCACACTGTACCCAGGGTGCACTGCTGCCGTGGAGGCTGGCCGATGGGCGCTGTACTGATGCAGGGGTGCATTCATCTGGGTGGGCATAACTCCAGGTGCGGAGGTGGTCTGGGAGGAGCTGAGAGTGCCATACTGGCTACTTCCCGGCGCAGACGGGTACGAAACAATGGGGTAGAGGGGAGCTCCGGGACGGCTTGCTGGGGCGGGCACCAAACTGGGCTGCTGCTGCGGGCATTGAGCTGGGGGGGCATTGTACTGTCCATAGTAAGATCCTGGAGTGGCGTAAGGTGGATCCTGCTCTTGCTGCTGTTGGAATGGCTGTTGGTTGTACTGGGCATTTGATGGTGGAGGTGCTGAAGAGGGGAGCGTGGCGTATAGCTGAGCAGGAGGGGCAGTACTAGAGGGAGCACTAAATGTTGGGGGTGCTACATGGTGCCGAGGGGGGTGCTGCTGCTGATGGTTGTTCTGGTAGTAGTTTCCACTATGGGCCCTGTTTGTGATGGGGGCTTTGTTGGTCACACGTGTGCCGTTGGCAGGGATGGTGGGGTAGGTCTGCTGCTGAGGAGGGGGCCCATAGTAACCCTCAGCTGGATACGTGGATGTGTAGGTCTGTGCTGGACCTGGGAATAAACAAGGGGGTTAGAGGACATTTCATATTAAACAAATATTACTATTTTTATTCTATATTATAGACGGTGTCAACGACAATCCAATGATATCTCAGCTAAAGAATATGTCAGTCGCAGTGATTATTCAGATCTTGAATAAGATGCTAGCAAGCTTCATCAACAGCTGTTGGCTAAGCACTTATGGTTACAGCTAGCTCTCAGACGAGCATCCCTCTGACAACTGCATCCCCAAATAAAACCTTTAATTTGGTCTAAATTTAGATGTTTGGATGCCGACCAGTGGCGCACAGTGAAAAGGACACTGGGAAATGATGATGCGCAATCTGTCACACCGCTATTATCCTGCTATCGTTACTATCCCAGACGTTCGCGGCAGAGCTAATGTTAGCAGCTATCGCTTGTGGATACCTATGCGTAGGTTAAGCTGCTGTAAGCGGTTAGCTAGCTTTAGCTGAAGCCCCCACCGTCAAATTTATCACCTTTATTTTAATGTATTTCAATTTTTAAGATAATATGTGAACACAAGGAAATAATTGATACAGAGGCAGAGGATGTAAAAAAAAATACAAAAAAAAGCTAACGGCCGGTTGACAGCGTTAGCATGCTAAAGCTAGCGAGCCGGCTAATCGCATCACCCGGCCTGCTGTACCGTTCTGGTAGGAGGGCGCCGCTCCGCCGGTCGTCGTCGAGTTCTGGTTGTAGCTGACGGCGCTGTTCACATTTGTGTAACCCGGCGCAGACATCGCTCGGTTCTCCCGTCCTTATGCCCAAAGATACACGGGTGAGGAAACACACATGAGTGTCAGTGTCACAAAGCTGGATTTCCCACCCCAAGATACACGGCAGAGGCGGCTGCTGGTCAGTGAAGACCGGGGGCAGCCCTGGACCAGCTCGGTCGGCGGAGAGCTAAAGTCTCCGGTCGGGATGTTGATGAGCTTAACCGAGTGCCGGTTGTGGTCTTCTCACTCCCCCTTGTGGGTTTTCTCTGCAGGCATGTATAAATGTTCCTGAATGATTTAATATAAAGGAATATTTTCTTGATTGTATGTTCCATATCAGACTAGAAAAGCACGTATATATGATATATATATACTGTGTATATAATTGACTACATTCAATACAGTCATATATTAGTCAAACTATATGTGTATGCATATCCAACACACAATACAGATACATCTCTAATTCAGTGTTTTAAATACTTTCCAGATGATATGAAATGAATAAAAAAAAATCCAGGGCACAGAGAAATAGACAGGACATAAACAAAAAAAAGACTTTCATAGCTGAACCACTAGACACTACACATCACATGCATTTGCAAATATTTGCATACAACACAAACTGTGCACAAAAAAATTCATAGGTTTTAAATAGCTTCTCATTTTAATTTATTCCATTTTAGTTATTTTCGTTCCAACTATACTGCTTCTGTACTATGATTTTCCTCATTAAAGATTGAATCTAAAATGGCACTTCTGTATAATATCAAACACTTTTCTCAAGTGACACTTGCGGTAACAAGATTGCTGCCACTTCTACATTTTATGCCCCTCATTTTTTTATGCCTATAATTAGAGCAGACAGATTATTTTTTGCCTTTATAACCTTTAGATACTGATCTGTTGATTGAGATCATAAAAAGACACAAAAGCAAAAAAAGATATGAAACATTTTGATCTCTTGGTTCTGAGATGTTTATTGCTGATGAGTTGCCCCAGTTTAACAAAATGAATGTCGTTTGAGTCATTGATAATTTTCTCAATAAAAGATGAGTAAAACCTTTCATAATTTAATATCAGATGATTTATGTATTGAGAGTGAAGCCCTGAAAGATTGAACTGATTTGATTCACAACTTCCATACTGCATAATTCATAGGTTTAAAAACAAATTGGACACTGTACATGAATCGTAGTTCTACATTCTGTGTAACATCCCAGGACAGGAAGCAACTACACATCCTGAGGGATTCTGGGACGTCCATCAGTGCACTCACACTCCTCTTTATGTTGCGGCCTGCCAGAGGACGCCTGTCCTTTGGCGTGGCAGGTGCGACAGCAGGCCTTATGTCCGTTTTGTCTGCAAGCGGGACACGACAGAACCAGCTGGCAGCAGTACTGGGTAGTACAGAGCTCGTACTGGTCCCAGGGACATCCACAGTACCTGCAGTCTGAACAGATAGTTTGAGAGGTCTTTGAATATTAACTTTTCATTACAATATTCTGAAGAGCGTGTTATATGCACACTGACCCGAGATGATGTCATTGTTGGAGGCGATGGCGTAGCGTTCGTCAAATACAAAAAGTTTCCCTCGATAGAAGCCATCCGGGAATTGTTCCAGGTACTTGTGAATCCCACCTTTCAGTTGGTAAACCTCTTTACACACGTCCTACAAGCAGGCAGGGCGGGAGATATAAAGGGAGCAAAAACAAGTTGAACATGTTCTGTCAAACATTGTAAAGGAGGGAAACCTCAGTGATTTATGATGCTTAAGTGTTTGAATGAATGAATGAATAAACTACAATCACAATTCAAGTGTCAGGTGGAACAACAAAGTGACAAGCTGTGATGAGCCTTCACAAGACGGAATGTACTTACTTTCGAGCGGAGGTATGCGGAGCCTCGCTCGCAGCGGATCCCTCCCGTGCAGTACATCAGGACCTTCTTGTTCCGGAAGAGCTCCAGGTTCTGGTCCACGTAGTCCGGGAAGTAGCTGAATTTACGGATGTTCGGGGCCAAACACTGAGCAAACTGCCCCTGATAGGAAATTCAAGTGAGCGTTACAATGAATAACTGACGTCTGGATTTCGTCGGGTTTAATTATAATTAAAAGTTTATTTTATCTTCTGTGAATGTTCTAATTATTGTAAGGGTATTGATCGTTTTCAACGTCCTGAACTCACAAACTCTGCACCAGTTTTCATGTTCTGCCTTATGCAAATCAAGTATCACTGCATTAAGTTAAACATTGTTTTTTGCTTACATATCCATAGAATAGGGTCAATTCCCCCACAAAGTTCTAGATTGTGTTCACCAACAGAACCTGTGAAAGTCAAGGTTTATTTGAGGAAAGAAAGGCTAAATTACGTACAATCTTACTCTCATAAAAGTTGCGGCAGTCCAGTAGGACGGTGTCACTGCACAGATCCCCTTTAGTCACAAGAGCCTCCACTTCTTTGTGAAACTCCTCCGGCTCCAAATGAACTCCTGAAATGCAAAAACAGACGTATAACTTGCATGACAACAGTCGGAGTTAAAGCATTGAATGTAAACTGAGAACTGAGAACACAGTGCTATAGAAATGTTGCATCCACACACTGCACCTGCGTGTCGGTAGGAGAGGACATCAGGATCCACCCCCATAGGAACGATTTCCTTGTAGACCCCAACCCTGAGGTCTGTAAAACACTCTGTACCGCCGTCACTTGTCTGATCACACACACACACGCACACAACTCACATTAACATTGTACAAACTATAATTGAATCTGTCTGCATGTTACTGAACAGTTCAGTAACATGCAGACAGTTCAGTTCAGCGTTCAGAACATGACACAGCTACCACATTGTGTTTTGTATTTTTTAAACTCTGACTGACCTTAAAATCATCTTTATCCATCTGGAGTAGAGGATGTGAACACATTGCCTCGATGTAAAAGTCAGTGGCCACAGTAGTGCCACCAACTGTTCCATTGATCCCCTCTGTTGCCACCCTCACCTGAAGAACAACACGCGGTCATGATGGATTTTATATGGGAGAAATATGTAGGATTACATTATTATTATTCTCAGAGACATTTTTACCTTGCCAGTCAGGTGGAGCCGCTCACACAAAGCTTTCTGCCAAGCACAGATGACATGTGGGTCTTCCAGTCGGCAGTAGTGGTAATACAACAAAACTTTGCCTGGACCTCTGACACAAAAAAAAAGAAGTATTTGTAAAGGGAACTCACGAGTGCTTGACTTTCACTTTAAACCAGCACAGACACAAATCAGTTTGACTAGTACTTGTCAAGCTGCTCCTGAGAGATGCCACTGATGTTCGGTATCCATGAGGAGATGTCTGCTGGCTCTGCAGCCCTTTCACTCTGCTGCTGTGGTTCTTCTTCCAGCTGGCTTAACAAACACTCATAGTTGGACTGCGTGAGCTGCTGAATATCAGTGCAGTGAGTCCTGGCTACGTGTTTGTGAATGGCAGAGTGCTCCTTGAAGATCTGGCCACAGCAGCACCATGATGGGCTTTCCTCCTTCTGATCGCCCTCCTTCTTCTTGGACGCCACATAGGCAGCAAATGACTGTGGAGAAGAAAAACGAAGGAATGGCTTTTAATATGACAAAGTAAAGTTCTTTCTGATTTTACTCTGAATTTAAAAGAAAACAAATAGACTCGATACACATTTGAAATAGACTCGATACCCTTTTGAATACCGATACTGCAATGTGACTGGTGTGGGAAGTGTAAACTTGTTTTAGGAGGCCACTCACCTTCCTCCTGCATAAGCTGTAGTATCTTCTTTGAGAGGCAGAAAGTTCTTTCTCCTGTTTTAATCCATTTGTCGAAGAAGTATCAAATTCCAAGTCCAGGAACTCTGAGCAGAGTGACGCCATGGATGTAAACAACTTGAAAAAACTATGCTAATGTTAGCCAGCAGCCAGTTAGCCAAGCTTTGAATTTAGAGGTTACTGATCTCACTGACGTTCATGTGATCTAATGTTAGCGACGACCATGAAATATTAACTCTAGTGTAATATCCACACATCACCAAACGTGAAGCTGAAATCCGAGCATTCAACATCGGACAGAAAAGACGGTGCACCTTCCGTTAGCGCGTACGCTGCACCGGAAGTGCTTCGCTTGAATCGGACTAGTTTTCGGCACCCACGACCAGGTTGAATGATCTAGAAGCCTGCGAAGGCGCCGCATTGTTTTGTTTTCATATTAATTTTACCGTCATAGTTATCTCAGACTTTAGGTGAAGCATGTCTCGGAGACGACACAGCGATGAGAATGACGCAAGTAAGTGGACACTACATCAGTTCATCTCGACGTTTAGGCTAGGTGGCTATCTAGCGTGTTTGGGGGAAACGTTGTTTTTTTTTCCAGTGGCATGTTAATTAATTATTTTAGGAGACCAGGTTTGTGTCTTGAAATGTTATCCAAAAAGGGAAAAACGCTTAATAAACGATATTTATTTTTCCCTCGCGTTGCTTGAAAGTGACTATTGAACTAGCGGACCGTCTAACGGTGGCGTTAGCAGCTGGGTTAGCTAAGCTAGGTGGGTAAAATAGCCTCAGAGACAGGTTGTTCTTTATTATTAACGAATTTCAGCCTAATATGAACTATACGATGCGCATCTGTGTAGAGCAAATCCGACTTTAGCTTTGTTTTGTGTTCCCTAACTTAGCTTAGTGTAACCTAATGAAACTATCTGGTGTCTAAAACAATGACGTTGGTTCATTCATTCTTCTGTTATGTCTTTTACTAACTTAACAATGATTGAAAGATAAAGAACATTATAATAAGGCAACCGCATAAAGAAGTCATCCCTCACCGAAAAGCAAACTTTAACAACTGTCATTTAAAATATCAGTAAGTAGAATTTTTAAGTTTTTCCAGAGGAGTGTTAATTCAGTTAATTCCAGTAGTGTTGTGAGAAACTGGGCTTCCTCTGTTGAGAGATGAGACGAAGAAGAACTTTTGGGGGCTAACCTATTCTGGTTTTTCACCTCTGTTATTTCTTCAACCGAGATAACAAGGTATTCTAAATTAGGCTGATTTAATCACGATGATTCAAATGTTCAACGATTCTCATTGTATTCTAATGTACTGAATCCGGGTGGTGAGTGTTAATCCCTAAATCCTTTATCACTGTAACGATATGTATTATGCTATTGTTCTTCTGTAGATTACATTACAACAAAGATAAAATAACTTTATAATTTTCTTTTATGTGTAAATGTCTGCAGAGGAACACATTCTTGGGTTGCCAAATCTTTACCATTCGACACATTTTTAATCGTCCCACAGTATTTATTGCCTGTCAACAGAAAAACACAAAAACTATCTGCTCCTGAGTGGAACTCCTGACGGACGCTGACAGTAAAAGATGTCACAACACAGCCAGTCTTTAAAAACAACACTGGCACATCCATCAAGTCCAAAGGAGAGAGAGTCGCCTGTCGCTTGCTGCCCTGTGAATTCTGGATTGATTTTGTCAATGAATGTTCTTCATGTCGTGTTACTATTCTAAACTTCCAGGAGATCAGCCTCACAAAAGGAGGAGAACTTCAGAGCCTATTGAGATCGAGGATCGTCTGGAGTCCCTGATATGTCGTGTGGGGGAGAAGGTACATAGTTTGTACAGAAAGTAATATTGGGTTGTTGTTTGTGGTCGGCTTCAGTGGGGATTTAATCCTCAAAACTGCTCAAATGGTTCTTTTGTCTGTAATCTTTACATCAGCCACATTGTTCTGTCACATAGTAATTCAAATCACTTATTGCTGTACTTCTGAAGTTAATGCCAGAACATTTCTTATTCTATTTGGATGAGTAGATGCACAAAACAGCACAATTAGATTGATGTTCAATTTTATTGGCGAAGTGGCGTCTCAGAGGACAAAAAAATAATAAAATGTATTAATGTTAAGCCAACAAATAAAAAAGCTTATCTTCACTAACTTACTCGCCTCATGTTTCTTCAGAGCACATCGTCCTTGGAGAGCAACCTGGAGGGGCTCGCAGGCGTGTTGGAGGCAGACCTTCCAAACTACAAAAACAAAATCCTTCGCATCTTATGTGCTGTGTAAGTTCCCGCCTGTTGTCACCTGACGTTCCTTTTTAAAATGATCAGTGTTTGGTCTGGTAGATCTCACTGGGCGTTCTTTCCTTTGACAGCGCACGGCGCCTCCCTGAGAAGTTGACCGTGTATACGACTCTAGTCGGCCTCCTCAATGCCAGGAACTACAACTTCGGGGGCGAGTTTGTGGAGGCCATGATCAGACAACTCAAGGAGACGTTGAAAAACAACTTGTACATTGAAGCCGTTTACTTGGTAAAGTTGCACAATCCCCTGACGTTTTGCTTCGGTTTCTTTCTCATGTTTTTGAACTAAAAACATCTCATCTTGTTGTTTCAGGTGCGTTTTTTGTCCGACTTGGTCAACTGCCATGTGATTGCTGCTCCCTCTATGGTGGCCATGTTCGAAAACTTTGTCAGTGTTACTCAAGAGGAAGATGTTCCTCAGGTAGGAGAGAATTAACTTCATTGATCTAAAGGAGAGAATTAACTTCATTGATCATTCTGAGACGTTTCATCCTGGTTTATAATAAAGTGGAAGTTTGAGGTGTGTTTGTTTGTTTGTGTCTGAAGGTTCGGTCGGACTGGTTTGTGTACGTGGTTCTGTCCTGTCTGCCCTGGGTCGGTAAGGAACTTTATGAGAAGAAGGACGTTGAAATGGACCGACTCCTCAGCCAGGTCGAAGGCTACCTCAAGTAAGCGGTCTACTTGAGCTTATCGATTCCTACTGAAGCCGAGAAACCTGCGCAGATCTGCTTCTGAACCGATCAGGCATCATTAAGGGAAATTGATGAAGCACAGGACCCGTCCCTCGTAGTAAAACCTAAATTTCCCCTCCTGAAAACATCATTACTTTCCTTTCAGTCCGTCAAATGTTAGTCAGACATCAATAGAACATCATCCAGCAGCGTCCTGTAATTACCACTTGTGACAGCAGAGGCCACTGTCAGTAAACATCACAGCGTCGCTTTAATCCTCCTAAATCCCACACGTGGCCTTCTACTGTATCGTCACACTGTTTCCATGTTTTCCAGGAGGAGAGTAAAGACTCATGTCCAAATGCTGCAGGTGTGGACAGCAGAGAAGCCCCACCCACAGGAGGAGGTGAGCCACAGTCGGCGTCAGAGCTTCCCCATGTCAGGTTCTGTCTCTGGGACACTTGAGTCATATACATTTCCTCTCTCCTTGCTCCTCACAGTATCTGGACTGCCTTTGGGCCCAGATTCAGAAGCTTAAGAAAGACCGCTGGCAGGAGCGCCACATCCTTCGTCCGTACATCGCCTTCGACAGTGTGCTGTGTGAGGCCCTACAACACAACCTGCCCCCCTTCACGCCACCAGGGCACATGCCCGACGCCCAGTACCCAATGCCCCGCGTCATCTTCCGCATGTTTGACTACACTGATGCCCCCGAGGTTCGTTACATAGACTTGTCCATTGTGCAGAAAGCATATGTTGATAAAGGGTGTGTCTGATTTGACTCCCTCTTCATCCTCAGGGTCCTGTCATGCCCGGCAGCCATTCTGTGGAGAGATTTGTCATAGAGGAGAACCTGCACTGTATCATCAAGACCCACTGGAGGGAGAGGAACACCTGGTGAGTCGTGAGCGCGACTCCGTTTCTGTAAAGACTTCACAGCCTAACATGACTGCGTGCTCCTCAAACACTTCTGTCTTGCGCTTCTCTCAGTGCCGCCCAGTTACTCAGCTACCCGGGGAAGAACAAGATCCCACTGAACTATCACATCGTGGAGGTAAAGAAGGTTTTCTCTTACAAGAAAGATAAGACGGGAGAAAAATCCAAAGCTGGTTTGTGAATACCCCCATTTTTTTTTTGCAGGTGATTTTTGGGGAGCTGTTCCAGTTGCCCTGTCCGCCTCACATCGACATCATGTACACCACCCTGCTTATTGAACTCTGCAAACTGCAGCCGGGATCTTTGCCCCAAGTTGTATCCTCCATTGTCCCTGCGGTTCATGTGCAGGATGCTCTGAAACAGACAGAGGTCATTATAATGTCCGTCCTTCATATGGAACATGCTGCGACCACCGTAACTTCCCTCAGAGCAGCTGTCAATCATGACATGAACTACCCCTCTTTAATAGCATCCAACACTGTCATAAGAACTACCATCGTGTGACATCATGGCGTGGACGTCCTGTAGTCGTGGACCTCTGTAAGAAAGTGTAGAAGAAAAGCAGCGCTAGCTTTCCATTACCATGATCGTCTGTTTCCAACTGTAGTCTGGAGGTGTGTCTTCCTTCTGTATATATAGTCTGACTTCTTCAGTTTGATCTCATCAGCAGCTCAAACAACGTAAAAAATTAGGCAATTAAATAATGTTTGATTGACAGGATGTTCAGCATCAGTCGATTGTTATAGTGTTTTATAAATCAGAGCAGTTGATCGGTCCTGCACACACGGGAACCCTGAACGATGACAGTTTATACTATGAACTTATCCGATGATGTAACAGGTTGTTGATTGTGACTTTGCCTTGACACCTGCCCGTCAGCTGGCTCAAGCCACAGAGATGATGTACATGAGACTGGACACCATGAACACCGCCTGCATAGACAGGTAACGTCACTGCAGTGTTACGATTGACATCGATTGTCGTCACTGAAGCGCTTCCCCGTCTGACTGTGTTTGATTGATGTTTTCAGACTCATCAACTGGTTTTCTCATCATTTGAGCAACTTCCAGTTTCGATGGAGCTGGGACGACTGGTGAGCGAGTCTGGAGGTCTGACAGCAGAGTTTCAATGGTCACACGGGTCGTCAAGAGTTGATCATGTGATTTGTGTTTGCTTTGTAAAGGTCCGACTGCCTGGCTGTGGATTTAGAGAAGCCGAAGCCCAAGTTTGTGAAAGAGGTCCTGGAGAAGAGTATGAGGTAGGAGGTTTGTCTCTGGGTGGAGCTTTGGAACTGATGGCGGTGGAGGGCAGGAACTCAGATGAATAACGACAACAGGCTTTAACCTGAACACTCAGTCCGCTGATTTCTTAGTCTGATTGTTGCGTCTTTTCCAAATGTGAGAGAACTTTTCAAAATAAGCGCTGGTGACATCACTGTTGTACCTTTTCAAGCAGCCAATCATAAGCCTTCATTAGATCTAGGAGACACCTCATCTCCCTTGATTGATGTTCTCTGGAGTTTACAACCTTTTGGGAGGAGTTGGTTTGTTGCCTGGGCTCCATCTGACAGGAGCTCTTGCTTCTTCTTCGTCTTTCAGACTGAGCGTTGACGTCATTAATCTCCTTCCTACAAAGAATGAGGGCCCGCCTTCTCTGAAACATTATGCCACTTGCATGATGCTTAAATGAATTATATTCTCTCGTCGGTGAAGCCTGAATGAATTCTCTCTGGAGGAAGTGACGTGTTGCTCATGTTTTGTGGTTGTGAATAGATGTGTGCGTTCTGTCGTCTCCCCTGCAGACTGTCGTACCATCAGAGGATCGTGGACATCGTCCCTCCCACGTTCTCGGCCCTCATCCCTCCGGACCCCATCTTCATTTACAAATACGCAGACGAGACCGCTTGTGAGCAAACATTTACTCACTTCAGCCACATCACACAGTTCCATGGACTTTTTTCTGTGATAGAATTTGATGTGAATTTCCTGACGTGTGTCCCCGCAGCTTTGTTACCCGGCTATCCAGTATCCATCACGGTGGGGAACGCCATCAAGAACCGGGCGACCAACGAGGAGATCATGGCCGCCCTCAAAGAGGTGCCCAACCCCAACCAGGAGGATGACGACGGTGAGTTGTTGTGGATTGAAGGAATTCTCTGTTCTGATGAACATCCTTCAATGCTTTTTCTCCCCGACTGAATCTTTGACTTCTTCTGCGTTCCGTTCTCTCTCTCCCTCCAGATGAAGGGGAGAGCTTCAACCCTCTCAAGGTCGACGTGTTCCTGCAGACTCTCCTGCATCTGGCAGCCAAATCCTTCAGCCACTCCTTCAGTGCCCTCGGCAAGTAAGTTTTACCCACCGCGACGAACTCCAGACAAACGAGACAGACGTTCTCCACGCTGCTGAGCCGTTACAACATCGCACAATGCAAGAATAAAGATATTAAATGCTGCACCATCAGAGGTCATTAACCCCGAGATGGTTTGTGTGAGCACAGTGACGTTTTGTATTTAATGAATCCAGAGTTGCCGGCATCACCTGCGTCCTTCTCCAGGTTTCATGAAATCCTGAAGTCCCTGACGGAGAGCGATGAGGGGAAGCTGCACATCCTCAAGGTGGTTTACGAAGCGTGGAGGAACCACCCGCAGGTACGACAACACTGGAGCCGAGTGGTCAGTCGGTGAAGGAGACGAGGACGTTCTAAGATAAGCAAAGTTTCCTGTTTCTCGTCCGTGTTTCAGATGATTGCGGTGTTGGTGGACAAGATGATTCGGATGCAGATCGTGGACTGTGCTGCTGTGGCCAACTGGCTCTTCTCTCAGGACATGGCCCACGAGTTCACCAGGTGGGACGTCGACAGACGACAACTGTGTGACGTGCTGAGGAACCGCCGGCGTTTCTTCATGTAATAAAAACTCTCTTAACCTTCGCTAGACTTTTCATCTGGGAGATTCTGCACTCGACCATCCGCAAGATGAACAAACACGTCCAGAAGATCCAGAAGGAGCTGGAGGAGGCAAAGGACAAGCTGGAGAAGCAGCAACACAAACAACGGGTATTTACTTTCAGAGCTTTGTTTGTAGAAATGATCTGTTTCTGCTTCACTTGGCTTACGAGGTGTGTTTGTGTGTGAACGCCTACAGAGGGACAGTGGCGACGACGAGGACATGGACAAGAACAGCGAGGACGAGGATGGTCAGCTGGAGGAGCAGATTGAGAGGCTACAGGAGAAGGTGGAGTCGGCTCAGAGTGAACAGAAGAACCTCTTCCTCGTCATCTTCCAGGTACCCATGGCTCCTTGTTTGTATGGACGAGTGTTTCGTAATCCTTACGCCTGGTACGATCGCATCTCCTACATGTCTGAATGCCCCTCGTCCTCTCGCAGCGTTTCATCATGCTGTTGACGGAGCATCTCGTACGGTGTGAGACGGGCAGCGTGGACATCAGCACGCCCTGGTACAAGAACTGCACCGAGCGGCTGCAGCAGATCTTCCTGATGGTAAAACAAACAGACGTACACACACACAACAAAACAAAGTATTCCGAGTGTGTGTTCTCTTGATGACGGCGTCTGTTCCTTCGCAGCACCATGTGACCATCCAGCAGTACATGGGGACCCTGGAGAATCTGCTGTTCACCGCTGAGCTGGATCACCACATCCTGGCCGTCTACCAGCAGTTCTGCGCCCTGCAGCTCTGAAACACACACAAACTGGATAAAACGTGTGTGTGTGTGTTCACACAAGCAGCTCTTGCATCAAGAATCTCCCCCGTTAGTTTTATTTTTGTGCTTCGACGTGTTAGATCAGAGCGACCGCACCGGAGGACGTCTTTCAAAGTAGGAACTCAAACAGAAGTCTGGTTATTCATTTGTCGTCGTAGTTTTTTTGTTTTTTTCTCTTTTTGCTGCTTGTTTTTTGTTCATTTCTACATTCTGCTCGTATTCTCATGAATGAGTCTTTTTAAACGGATCGTCCGAGTCCAGACGCAGCTGGAGGCGAGACTTCAGGTCGGCTCTGAATCCAAATTAAGAGAGCAACTCTACTTTTTTATATTTGTTTTATGTGGAATTGGAAAAGAATTAAAAATTCTCGAGTCCTTCATCCGTCTGCTTGTCTGTGTTCCATCATGTTCTCCTGAACATTAAAACGTCTTCCTGCTCTCCTCACTCTGCTCGTGTCCTGCAGCTGCGCGGGAGCAAAGAAAACAAGGTTGTTTGTTTTGTTCAAATCCACAAAACTATTTGTGGGTGCCAAACCTGTTTGAGGGGAAAATTGTAGCTTTTTATTTCCTCTACAGTATTTGACAAGCTGCTGGGTGTTTGAAGAACTTGGTGGAGGGGCGGGGCTTATTACACAGACGGAGGACGCCTGCGCTGGATACGTACAGCTGATAAGAACTTATTTAGTTTTCTCTTAGTTCTACACATTTGTTGACTTTGCCTGCAGCGGTGGAGCAGCGGCCCCTCACCCCCGCCCCCTCCACCCTGGCTCCTACGCAAACGTTACTTTTAATTCTGTAGGAATTACAGCATTATGAAGACAGTCGTGACCAAGTTCCAGGTTTAATCAGAATATTTTTTCCAATTAATACAAAATAAGTCAGTACAAGATAGTAAACAGTATAAAGATGTGTCCCTGTGTAGAGTCTCTTCACACCTGAAGCTCGTTTGGTTTGACCTGACTCAGGTTCTAACTAATACATGCAGCTCCTTCGTGTTCACATTCAACAGCAGTCCAAAGCTGTTGGCCTCCCGGAACAACGAGCCGGGTGTGAATAAAGTGAAGTATCTGAATATCTTTCATGGATTTATTCCCCAAACACCAAGCAGACAAACAACATGTGCATTCTGCTTGGTTTATCTGCCCGTTGACATTAGGACAGTTTCCCTTTGGGTTGGTAGACAACAGTATATGAGTGACTGTTAATAGCATTCAAAGACGGTTTGACAGTTCTGCATTGTGAGTTTCCACACTTCCACAAATGTGTGTGTGCGTGTGATGATTTGACATCCGATCAACACATCAGTGATCTCCAGCGGACCGAGGAGGGAAACGGTTCCAGTGATCAGAATAAAACATTCGTTCTCTGCACAGACGCAGGAAATAAAAAGAAGAGTTGCTTTGTTGTGAGTCGAGCAGATGTTCACGCTGGATGAACGTTGAGCGGCTCCTCATCTCTCCAGTGTTCAAAGATCAACATGTGAATTCTTCCTGTTCCCAAAACCAGGCTGAGTCACGAGCTGCATCGAGTTTCCTTTTGTCTTCATCTTCTCTCGTCGTGCGTCAGCGGACAAACTTCAGTTATAAAAGTTATAAAAATGCCCAGAGTGCAAAGAATCAACAGGAATGTTCCGGCTTCATGTCCATTCAGAGAACAACATTCATTACCAGAAATCAAACTCACATTTACATCATGTAACAAAATGTTGAGAAGAATCCACTTGTATTATTATGCAGATAAATAATTATAGTATTGATATATATTTTACAGATTGCAACGACTTGTTAGTAGAATCAAGTTGGCGTGTATTATTAAAGGTACACTTCGGAGGTAAACTCAACACTTTGGACCACCAGGGGGCAGCAGGTCACATGTCCACCTGTACTGTAAGGAACAAGGAACCG